>CM022949.1:30638706-30887099 GCA_012931725.1 Litsea cubeba
TGCCACTGCCAGAGGTGAGCCCTACAATGGAATTATGAAGCTCAGCATAGAAACTTCACAAAGGACTCACCTGGGGGGATCCAGATTCCATCCAGCCAAGCTTTCTGTCAGACTGGGACCCGAATTTCTAGTCACCGAGGCATTCTACTGGTGGAGTCCACCTGGCCATCATGGACAGCCAATGGAACAAGAAACTGCTACAATGAAAAATCCCAGTAATCCTACTGGTGGTTGCAATTCCAATGAAATTAATGGACCACAAGAGACCTTTTTGTGAGTCACCGCAGTGGGTCCCACCTAGATGAAAAATCAGGCTCATCGAAAGGTGGACCCCACATGTTGATTATTCTTGGCCCAAATAATGCAAGTGTGTTATAGCAATGCATAGTCTTGAATATTGACCAAGAGAACCATATTATATCACTGCATGGAATCAGTGGGAGCACTTTTCTTGTTGGGCCCTCACTAACATGTGCCACACAATTTACAGATCACATTAGAGGAACACAAGACTGTTCTGATAGAAAGCATTTCAAATTTCCAAAGAGAGGATCCAGACAACAAAGGTTTGCCTACCCTAACCATCTCATCTCCTCTTTTTCTTCTTTTGCTTTATGTTTTCTTTAACAATGTCTTTAGATCATTCCACTGACTGTGAGGCAGTCTGCAGGAGGAATCAATGAACATGGGACTTTCAAGGGCTTCAGTGACAATGAGACCAAACCCAATTACTCAGAATATCAATCCAATGACTTCACTATTGGTTTCATAAATGACAACCCGGATGGTATCTTCCTTGAAAATGGTGATGACAACAACGATTTCGCCTCCACACCAACCTTCCATGTTTATGAGAAAGTTGAAGTTAGTCGAGGGTTGTATGTCAGTAGCTGCAATTCAGCCAAAACATTCTTTCATCGGGTCGAGCCCTCGAAGACTGTTAGAGTCCACATGAACACCATGGTGACACATGAGAGGGTTGTGCCAAAATCTGAAATTCTGAGGAAAAATCAACATAGAGGTTCTGTTTTTAGCAAGTTCAAGCTATTTGCTAGAGATAAATTTATGTGGATTAAAACATCTGTGAAGCCATGGAAGGGATCTAGCATGATCAATGAGACAGCTGTAACTTCAAACATTAGTATAGTGGCACTTCTATTGACATGTTGCATATATCTGGGGGAGGAATTAGAACATGAAGGCGTAAGGAGTGACCTTCCCTCAAATGATAAAGCCTTGGTTGATGAAAAAGAGGATTCTTACTATGAGGAAGTCGGGGAGGTGAAGGAATTGAAGAGAATGGAAAGGAGTGCCAAGAAGAAAATTGGTTTGTTTACTAACATAAGAGGAACAAGCATTTCCAATACATTTTTGAACTGGAAATGGACTTTCCTCTTCCTGACAGTTTCTTTGGCTCTTTATGCCTTTGTGATTAACAAATACCTCTTGCAACTGAAACCATGATAGGAACTATTCATTTTCTAATTCTTATTTATTTATTTTTTTTAAAAGGAGGGATTGGTCAGTCTGTATTGGAAATCATATGTAGGTCATTGAACTTGTTATACTTGTACTAATTAATTTAACCAGCCAAGTAAAATGCTTGGATAGTTGTGAAACTTGTTATTGGTAAATGCATATGTGGGTTGGTCAAGTTTGATACTTTTATGGTTATGGGATTAAATGTACTTAAACTTGGAAATGATATTTGTAGAACCCTCATTTTTACAAACATGTGATATTTCACATAGGGATGCATGTGTTACTGCAGCATATAAAGGTTACCTTGGTTCCATACATAGGATTGTATTTCTGTTAGATCATATATGAAAACCTTATGAAGCGTAATACACATGTTATTTTGATTTATAGGAGTTTTTCATTTTCTGAAGAGAGATCACGAATTCAGAGTTCAAACAATTGGATTCTCATTTCAGGGCCGATTACCATAAGAGTACCATGATAAAGATTTTTTTGGCTAGCTAGCAGCTGTAAAAAAATATGCAAACCATGATAAGAAGCTTCATAGTGATAAATTTCTTTAGTATCAATCACCAAAATAAAACATCAACAAATAAGATAGAATTTATCTTTGCAAGGACAACTAATGAATTGCAATACATGTGCACCAAACGGACCCTATGTCATATGAACATTTGCTGTTGCATTGCCTTGCTTGAGGAAAAACAAGCGACAGATATGATAGTTATTAACTTCAATGTCATATTTATGCGTACTGATCATCCAAGAGGTGATCCATCAAATGTACAGTTTGGATTCATCATTGATGTAGTGTGGAGGCAGTGAGGATCAACGCACACCACCAAGTACCAAGGCTTGCTAGCTGGAGAAAGGTGAGTAAAAAGGAAATTTGGGAACCACAGCAAGCCGAATAACTTATGCTGGACTTGATTAACGCAGACTCGCTTGATTCTCGAAGATATGGTGGAATAACTCATGCAGGCAGTAGAATATTTTCACACTTTGGGAGGAGGAAGAACTTCTGCAAATCTAAGGCAAAGCCCAGCAACTATATTTTATTTTGTATGTATTTCTATCACAATATATTCTATCCCCAGTCCTATTTGGTTGGTGAGTGGACCCAACAAACCCAGCAAAGTGTCCTATATTAAAAATATAGCAAAGAGATTCCTATTACAGAAATCATAGAGGGTCTGGATCCTAATTATTTAGCTTAAGTTTCTTAATTATCAATGAATGGAAGTACTAATATTCTCATTAAGTTAAAGAAAATGCTTACATCAATAGAAGAATATGACATAAAAGCAATTTTAACTAAATGAAACACCCTTTTCATATTATTCCCAAAATTTCACCACACATCAATATGAGCTATTTTCCATCTATTGGATTGTGTGTACAGTATAAAAAGAAAAGAAGCCAAATTACTTAACACTTTATTCCATGCATTAAAGCCTATCCATCCAGATTAAAAGGTCAAACTTGACCTTCAAAATCTCTATAAGAATTCTTTCTAAGAAACCATGAATCACAACCTTTGGAGGACTACATTTTCTAGATGTAACCCACATATAAAATTATGAGATTTTGCAAACTTCCTGTAAAACTGCCCCTTCTCTCAGCTAATTTATATATGAATTCCTTATGTGTACTCTACTTCAAGTTGTATATCCATCCAAAGGAGACTTCAGTTAGTGAAAGCAATGCATGAAGAGTCGTCACCACTGCCTGTAGAAACATTAGATGAACACCATGCATCCTCCCTTATGAACTGCATCCATGAATCATCTTTGTCATCTTCCTCATCGACGCATGATGATGACCCCATTGGCAACTCTGGTGACATGGTATCGACGTCGTTGGCTATCCCTTGTGAGCTACAATGCCCTTGCTCTTCAATTTCTGTGCATGCCCCATTTTTATTGAAAACGCGACATAATGCATATGAATCCTGAAATCATTGCCTAAATCCTCTGTTAGACATGCTCATATATATGCACGGAAATGCAAATGCATGTACATGCAAACACACTTCTAGGTAGGAATATTGATTCATCAATGCTAACTAATTAACCCTTTTTACATGTCAAACAAGCATTTGAAATTACTAAATGTGTTCCAATTACGTAATCAGCAGATAGTTTTAGTTTTTTCTCTTGATGGTATTAGTGACCCAAGAATTGGATGGTTCAGATGGGCCCGCCCCAAATGGAGTAAGACTCAGAAAACTCCAAGACTTAAAAAGTAACCTAATCTATGATCAGTCTGGAAATAGATGCATGAGAAGAGAACCCCACTAGACCATAATGCCTAAGAAGGAATATTTTCAACCATTGACCCATCCACTGTAGGGCCCATCAATCAAGTGGTCCTGCTAAAAGAACCCACCCTGAACCCCTCATGTTTGGAAATGGACACCCTCTCAGATGAGAAGAGGCCGTTTCAGGAATAAAGTGAAAAGGCCACCAACACCATCATACACCATGGAAAGGGATGGATTTCTGTCCTTTATCTTGGCTCGATGACGCATGCTGCTGTTTATGCAAGTCGTATGGAATGATACTTTTGTCTTGCATTAGAACAGTGAAAGCAAAAGAAAGCTATGAATGACAACAAGGGTCACAAGATCTCAACAAATCAATGCAAGTAAAGAATATGGTAATCCCATTTTACATTTGATTAAAGAGCAATAAAAGAACGGGAAAAGATCCAACTTTCCATGCGATCCATGCACCACGTTCCTCACCTATAGTCTTGAGCAGTAGAGGGTTCTCTTACATGTGCATGATGCGTATGTAACACACCCTTGTTAGACATCTTAGCACTTTTTTCTTGTGGCTCATCAATAACAAATTGTAATGTTTAAGATCCCATAATTCTATGGTTACTGATTAAAATGATGGGTGTTAAGTCATATACAACCTGAATTCTGAAGGTTTCTTCGCAGTCCTTGTCGTCGAGGCGATATTCATGCATCACCCAATCGGTTCTGATCCCTTGAGGTGCTCGGCCCCGGTAGTAAACCAGTGTCTTCTTCATACCTGTAGTCCCATTTTGACAAACAACGCGCCGATCTTTTCCTGTTGATTTCCAATATCCGGCATGAGTAGCCCTGTTTGTTCGAAACCCGTTTGGATATTTCCGGTCCCTTGGTCCAAAAAAATACCATTCTGGATCTCTACTAGGCAAGAATGATTTATCTGTCAGAAATTGTAATTGATAAAACATCAAAATAAGGCAAGCATTAGTATGTAACCAGAGCTAATTAAGAGTGTGATATTCAACAATGGCAATGTATTTGGGTCAAAATATAATGGAAACTAATGTGGCTCAATGAAGCCACCAATGTGCATGGTGAATGTTGGATATGAGTGATCGAATGATGATAATCATCATCTCAATTTAGCTGGATAGGAATAAATCTCAATTTGATCAATGATGATAACCATCAAATTGAATGTGCAAAATAAATGGTTATGAGATTGTTATGATCATCAAAGGAAGGCAATTCTGACCCTTAATCATTCAATGAAGTGCGCAGCACAAGTTGGTCTGAAATACAATTGTGCTCCAACTTGTTGGACTTGATCATTTCTCAAAATTTCAACTTAATTAATTAAGAATCTAAGAAACTCAATTGTCCTATGAACATGAAAGTATTATTCAGATTTTTCAGAGAGAGAGAGAGAGATAGATAGATAGAGAGAGTTTTAAGAAATAAGAACCAGCTAATTCCCATGGTTCGCATTTGTAAAGATCGATTTCGGGGATGATATCAAGCTCAATCTTGAGGCCTTGGATCTTCCTTTTGAGATAGTAACTCACCAACTCTTCATCTGTGGGATGAAACCTGAAACCTGGTGGTAGTCCGACCGGTGCCATCTCTCTCTCTCTCTCTCTCTCTCTCTCTCTCTCTCACCCAAACATGATCAGGTATAAAAGGGATTCAAAGTCCCTTGTCTTTGAGTTGTCTTACACTTTCTCTTTTGTAGATTCTCAGACAAACGTTTTGTGCAAGCCCATCAGGGCGGCTGTAAATTGTAATAATTAAACTAAACACTTCTCCTCTAAGCTCTACTATAAAATTTTCATTGATATGTTGTTAGTGTCACTTCCAACGATCGATCATTCAGTACACTTCCAAGCTCCATCTTCTTTAGTTAAAAGAGGGTATATTAGTCTCTCTCTCTCTCTCTCTCTCTCTAGCTTGTACATTTGGTGGGCTCCACCTAACAGCAACAGTCGAATCTAACCAGTAACTGAAACACCACCTGGTTGACCATGACTTTGATAGATGAGGACCACTGATCAATGTAATCAGGTACTTACTTTGGGTCTATGGTCAATTCTCAGTGGGGCCCACCTGTTGAATGTTGATGATTGCAGGCCATTACTCTGCAGTGTTCTAATCATGATTGATTTACTCTCACTTTTTCTTATTTTGTTGAAATATTGCAATCATTCATCAAGAGGCTTTGTATGATCTTTGTGCCCTGGATCTGACATATGGCAGTGGCAATGCTTTGGGGTGGTCCACTGGTCCATGCCATCTACAACCACTTATATGGTTATATACCCACTATGTGTGTGGCCAATACCAAAAAGTTCTCTCTCCCATTTAAACATCCTATCATTTGATTGACAACTCTGCATTTTCTGCATTGAGGGAAGCATGAACTTCCTAACAAATCTTCAAATTAAGCAACTACTTAGAATATGTCAGCCCCATCAGGGCCTACAATTTCAGACCGAAATCTAAGTCCACATGATAAGAAATTATTAAACCCAAACTGCAACCATTTGGCTATTTAAATCCATATCAAAATTCGAATGTAGATCCTAATTGGATTTGAAATAATATTAGAGCCTTAAATCATAAGGCTATTGTGAGAAGATGGGGTGATACTTCACACATCCCCTATCCATCTGGGGCTCTGCACATCCCAGCTGCATCCTTCTTGGTTCTTTGGTGGGACCCCAAAATGTCATTTCAGCATCAAATTATCTCACTTGGACAGTAATTTATAAACTAGTGATCAAATTGTTGGGTTTATGTCTTGTATTTCGGTTAAACCAGATTGGTTCATTGGGTTAGCCAATGACCGGCTTCACGGTCAAGGCTATTTTGGTCATTGTACCAGGGTTCTTTTGGTGGTCAAGAAAGCAAAGATTATATATTGATGTAATTGGTAACCCTACACTGAAAACGATAGAGGTGAGGGCTCTTTCTCCCGTGGTTCCCAATCACGGAAGGGGCATATGTTAGAACAAGATTGAGACCTATGGAGAGAGAGTAGGTTAAGTGTTACTCAATTTCCTACATAGTGAAATCCTCATAGTCCCGTGGACATAGGCAATTGCCGAACCGAATAAATCTCTTGTGTCGTGTTAATTGCTTGTGGTTGATTGATCGTGCGTATTTATGTCCTAATTAATTCCCCAACACAAATGATAATATTCTTACTGAAAATCATTTAGGAACTTCTCTTAGTCTAGTTTCAGGCTTGCACAGCTGACACTAATCCATTGAGACACCTTCCCATCCTATATATATCCCCAGTAATGGCATACACATAGTGTCCTCGCCCACTAGTTTTCAAATTTGACATTTGAGGCCAATTTCTTTCTCTTGAAAGCAGTCATGCTCTCAAGTCCCAAGCCTGGATAAAGGATGCAGCATTACTTAGACACTTGATTGTAAAACAAATTTACTAGGAAAGCTAATTCAGTGGCTAGGGAAATTGGATTCTGATTCCTGTGTGAAGCGAGCAGAGTTTGCCTAGGGCATTCCTTGGAACAAGTGCGCAATAGAGACCAGTCTGCTCTAGAAAATGCGAGGGTTTTTCACACATTAAGAGGAAGATATGTGGAAAAGAACAGCCAGCTCAAAAGTTAGGATTGCACTTGAAATGTGGGTATTTTGACAACCAAGACCCTGGGCTCAGATTGAATTAGGTACAAACGCATATTTATTTGCATGAACTAGTATGAAATGCATTTTTAAAAATAGTTAAAATTGAAGAAATACACGTAAAGATCCAAAAATGCTCATAAAATTATCTTCTTTTTTTGTGGAAAATTAATTAAGGGAAGACATTAAATGAATACCCAACCACCAAAGACTCCAAAAAACTCAAGGTCCCATCTACATCACCACTCTATATCCTTTCAATATTTCACATCTTTAATACAATCGGGATTCTATGCGGCTTTTGACCCATGGTGACGTGGCGGACCATGACTGGTTCACTCACGGCCACCGTGGGAAAAAAGCCTCAGAGGATCTGGACTCTCTTTAATAATCCTATGTTGGAACTCATTTTATCATGAGTTTCGGGCAAACAAGTGGGCCCTAAATATTCTTAGCACTTATAATCTCAAGCAGTACTAAGTGGAAGTGATGTAAAAATGTAATCATAGGCACCCACCAAATGATGAAAATATGATGTCAATGTAATTTAAAAAGACCGTATCTCTCACAAGAGCACCTCTCATTTAAAAATTATCAAAGAGCTACATATATTTAGCCCAAACTAGAAGGGTCATGCAAAAGCTAGCCTCCCAAATTGACACTCAAACATTTATATATAGACCCATCAATAAAGTTGAACCTGCACGTGAACTAGGCAAGGGAGGAAACCCTGGTTGCTATGGGAAGTAGTGTGCATGGCCGGGTCGGATTCATTGAGCTGAAGCTTATGGGGCTGACCCATTTATTATTAGGCCTAATACTCAGGCCCAGGATTTAGCCCAAGGGCCTTAATGGCAGACCCAGGGCAAGAACAGTTGCAAAATATAGTAATCTTTGTTCTAAATCCTATAGCTGGTCTGAGTTAGGCCTGGATCACTTAACTCTTGGGCCCTAAATTCAGTCCTGATTTAGCCCACTGGCCTTAAAAACCACAGCCAAATAGCGAATACATCTGGGCTTTGGTGCGGTTGGTGTGGCCCATGTTTATCCTTGTTTGTGTAATAAATCAACTATATAGATGTGGTCTGGCCCAAAACATTCAACACAAACACACCCAACAACCCAACAACAAGGCCATTGGCTCGTGAAAACCTGAATTAAGTATTAAATGAATCCAGGACCTGACTGTGGGCTGAATTATAATTCTAAAACTTGGCAGGACTCCCCAAAGTTGGCTCGAGCTAATTAGATTAGTGGAAAAATGGAGGAGTCAATCAGAAAATTGGTCCTCAATGAGTTTTAGGGCCTGTTTCTTTATTAGAATTTCAATAATTCATCTATGGATAATTTTAAATTCTCCAAAAGCTGCCCCCAAGGAGAGATTCCAAAATCCTCCTCTTGGTGGAGCATTTGAAATTCCAAAATCCTTCTCTTGGTGGAGCATTTGAAATTCCAACAAAAAAAAAGATACTAAATTTCAGAAATTCAAAAAGCTCATTTGAGGTGGTATGAAATTATGGATTTTGGTGAAAGAAACATGACATTTAAAATGTAGGGGACAAGCTATCACATTATGTTTAAAAAAACCCCAACATGCCAAATTCTTGTTTGAGATTCTAGGAAAGAAACAGGCCCAATCAACTCGCTCAAGGGTGTTTGCTCGGCTAAAACTTGGAAGATTCAAATTTTCCTTGGCCAAGACTCAGTGAGGAAATAAAGAAAAATGCTAAATTATTTCTCTCTTTTTTTAATAGTTTTGACTGGGTCAACACTCAATATTCTCCAAAACAACTTGGCCCTCATGATTTCCAATGGAGTACTTTCCAGTTTTGGAACTATAGGCCGGTTTCTAAATGGTCTGGGCTTGGAAGGACTTTACCCTGAATCGACCTGGCCCACATCCAAAATTAAGAAACTCCCAAAAATAAATAACCTCTGAAGAGAAATGTGAGGCTGGCAATTACTTTTGTCACTATTTTAAAACCAACTTAACTTTCAGGAATACTTGAGCGTTTCTCTCCACCATTAGCCCCACATATTGAATGACTGTAACCATTTAGAATGAATGTTGTAGGAGCACAAAAATTCACCGACTCGGGGTGGGTGTGTGTGTGTGTGTGTGTGTGTGTGTGTGTGTGGGGGGGGGGGGGGGGGGGGGGGGGGTACTGATGGATTAGGTGCGAGGTCAGGCCCCTGATGTTGATAAAGATGGGGGTTGTAGCTCATTTGAAGATGATGGGGTGCCTTTAAACCTGAAAAGGGGAAGAAGAAGAAAGACCGTGAAAGACCCTGGCTTGAGCAGCGCATGGCTCTCTGTCACGTCCCCCGAACCCGATTAAAGAAATAACCGGATCCGGAGAGTGAATTTTAGGACTAATTAAAAATTTTGTCCTTTGGACCCACGGATCGTAGTCCGCGGTGAGGATAAGATATTTCAAGCCTCTTTTAATACAATAAACATTGAGTTCATAGAACTCTATGCATATGGAATCTCAAGCAATGGATAATAATCTCATTAAATTAAAGTTTGCAAGAAAGAGTAACAGGAACTAAGAGTTAAGTAATTTATTACATTGGCCATCCCAAGATACAAGGCCAATAAAAGTAAAGAAGTCAATAATAAAAGAAAGGTCCAACGAGAGAAATAATGAATAAAGAATAATCTAAAAGAATCCCCATGTATCTCTCTCGTGCCGGGAGTGATGACGCTACTCTACGTCATCGGCACGCCACTCTCGTGCCTCCTCTGCAGGTTGGAGATCCTCTGGGATCTCCTCACCGGCCTGCTCCTCGAGGTAGTACTCACCTGATGTGTCTGCACACCAAGGAACAAAGTCAACGACATGTTGAGCAATAGATATACAAAACACAATAAACACGACATGCATCAAGTGTAGAGTAATGACAAGTATAAAATCATATGAATACAAGAATATTAAGCTAGGCATAAAGCGAGATTAATTTGTAGAAACAATAACAGGAATCCTAGCAATCATCTAACAATAACCACTATCCATGCAAATGCTAGCAAGACAAGCAAGAGGGAGACTCCGAGGATGTCCTATGCCACCTCCCGGGGTACCAGTAATAATCCCCTTGGACTACTGATACCATAGTCCGGCTCCAGTGGGATCCTAACTCCCTGTCTTGGGAATAGCAGCACGGTCCTAACCCGCTCCCAGCTATTCAACGCCATGGACGCCGTCTTACGCAGACTGCCTACCCCGACAACCGGAGTAACCGATTCGTCATTAAATCCCAAACTGCATATGGCCATGATATGCAAACAATAATAAAGTGGTTTTGACTCAAGAAAAGACAAGACAAGCAAGTCTGGCTAGTTCCAAGTACAATACAAGTTCTTGGGGATTATCTTATTCAAGACGATACAAGACAAGCGAAACACGTGATAATCCCCTTCCATTAATAGCCAGTTATGTTCATCAATACAAGATACGGGTTCCTATGGTACACTCTAAGTCAAGTCCAAGTCCTAAATTCTATAAGAATTTATGTTTCATAATTGATTACGTATTTTATGTCAAGAGAGTGTACAAGGAACAAAATCAACGGATACAAATCAAAGTCAAGGGAAATTTACAATCCAATCCTAAGTAAGTGGTGTCATCCCTGTATCCCACGTATTCTAACAAAGTACATGTGGAAATTAGATCAATGATGCTTTTAGGATAATTCCTTGGTGTGCAATCATGTTGAGCATCATTAATTTCAACTCCATGTGCATTCGGTTACACTACGTATAATACACGAATACCTAGACAACCCATCGAATTCACACCAAGCCACGTGATTCGATTTCAATCTCATTTAAGGTCATGTGATAGTAGGTTAGTGGTTTCCCGCATCTAAGTCCCAAATCCTAGGTTACAGGTCTCATTTCCAATAAAACATGAGCTGGGTTAATAATCCAAGTATTTACATCACTTCCCGACCTGTGATTGTGATGAAATAGAACCATTGGATTCTACGTTTCAAGGGCTTTCCAACGGTATATTATACGTAGAATTCCAACGGGCGGATTAAAAGTTATGGTCATTCCAAAATGATAATTCGGCTGACCCTCATGCAATTTCGGCTAACCGAAATTCTGACCGAAATTCTGTACAAAATCACTGTAAAACATGCTCTCGGGTTTTCTGACCGAAATGGGGTTTCGGCTGACCGAAAACCTAATTTCGGCTGACCGAAATCACGGAATTTGCACAGTTTCGGGCCATTTCTGAAACTGTTTCGTCCCCAATCATTCTCCTCCATTTCTAAGCCTTTTCAGAGGCTATAACCTGCATAAAATAGAGCCTCCTGCTCTCCCCAACAATCCATTCCATTCCATTAAGAAATTCTAAAACAACCTATTATCATCCATTTTCCAAAATCTAACCTAACATATAATTTCCAATTAAAATTACAACATGCTTGGAATTAAAAGGGAAATCTACAGAAAACATAGCCAATCAATGGAAAACAAACATACATGCATATATATATGAATTGTAGATCTACTTGCCTCAACCAAGATTTAGATTGGAATTGGGTGGAATTCGAGGAGAAGCTTTTATACCCTCAAAGTCACAATCTAACCCGAACAAATACAACCTAGAACTCAAAAGAGAAGATAGGAAGGAAAAGAATTAAGATCCAACCTAAATCTAACCAAAAGGAAGATAAGAGAAAAGATGAAGTTACTGGAAACCTTGCCAGGTTGATACCGGAAGCAAGAGGAGATCGTAAGGATGAATCCTAGCGGATCGGATCTCCGAATAGAGTTTTCTAGGGCTGAGATCTGGCTTGAGAAAGGAAGAAGAAGAAGATGGCTACGGTTGTTCTTCGTTGGTTGTAGAGAAAAGAGAAGAAGATTAGGGCAACTCGTTTAAGAAGAAGAGAAATAGAGAAAAGGACTAATTTGCCCATTTAGTGGGTCCGGTGAAGGATGGACCACTTGAAGGGTTTCTGATCGTCGGATCGCGACGCGTCAAGAGACAAAAATCATCAGAACGACGAGACCTTTCCAACGAACCCAAAAATCACGGCGTTCGGAATATTTCGGAAAAACACCCAATTTTTCCTAAATTGCAAACTACCCCCCTGCTATGATCAAAAGAACTCGGAATCAAACGAAATTTCGCAGACACTATTCTAATGCTAAAAGAAACTCGCTCATGATCTAAACCCACTTAAATATCTAAAATACAATTAAATAAAATAATAACAAACTAAACGGGTCAACGGGCCGGGTTTTGGGCCCAACTGACCCAGTAAGGTCGCAGACCTTACACTCTCCGATGCCTAAGTCAGTTCAGGGAACTCAAAGTAGGATGGTGATTTGGGAAAGAAGATGATACCAGCGTGTGGTGTTGTATCTTGTATGTGTTGGAGGAAAAAAGTCTCTTGCTCTCTGCGCCTGCTGCTTCTTTTATAGAACGGAAGAGAGGGAGAGAGTTGACCTTGGGAGAGAGAAAGGACTCTGTAGCTCTGACAGGAAGTCCCATCGCAGTCCATCTGTCCCATCGGGCCATACCCTGACGCCTTGGGAGCTGTGGACGACATGGATGATCATCAGAGGATATGGGCGGCGCCCTTGTCTTATCGCACGTCCTGTAGCGTGCTTGAGTGTCCATGGAAGGACAGTTGTCAGTCCCTGCCTTGGCTAACTCTCTGGCACTATAGCTGCGGTGTGTGACCGAGGTCAGGGCGTGTTGCTGAGGTCAGGGATGACCGAGGCCTTGACCTGGTTGGCGACCTGGCATGGGTGCCGAGGTGCAACACTTGACCGAAGTGAAATGGTTGGCCGAAATGGAGTCCGCCGAGATGGAAGCATGGGCCGAGCTAAGATATGTGGCCGAGATGGAGGATGCCAAGACCAGGACCCATTGAAAGGGAAGAGTTGGTGCTGCCGGGGGAGGCCAAGACCTGCTGAGCTTGTGGTTTTTGGCGCTCGGAAATATCTCCACACAATAGCCCCCCCCCCCCCCCCCCCCCCCCCCCCCCCCCCCCCCCCCCCCCCCCCCCCCCCCCCCCCCCAGCTTCTGACCTTTGAGAGTTCCCCTACTCTTTGAGGTCGGAAGCTATGAAGGGAAAAGCTGTTGAGCTGCTGAGTTTGGTAGTCTTCAGTGTCTGGTTCATCACCAACTGAGAGACCGAGACATGACCAGTTGGCTCGTCACCAAAGGTGTAATCTCGTTGGCCGGCGAACTGGTATTGTTATCGAGATACCATGTGGCCGAGACCAGCGTGAGGCCGTAGCCAGCACGAGATCGAACCAGCACGAGGCCGGGATGGCTCGGTGCTGCTTTTGCTTGTCTTAACACGAGCTTGTTTGAACCGAGACATGACCTTGGCTCGTCACTAGAGGTGTAGTCCCGTTGGCCGGCGATCTGGTACTGTTACCGAGATGCCATGTGGCCAAGACCAGCATGAGGTCGATATGGCTCGGTGCTGCTTTTGCTTGTTTCAGCACGAGCTTGTTTGAACCGAGACATGACCTTGGCTCGTCACTAGAGGTGTAGTCTCGTGGGCCGACGATCTTGTACGGTTACTGAGATGCCATGTAGCCGAGACCAGCATGACGCCGAACCAACATGAGGTCGAGATGGCTCAGTGCTGCTTTTGCTTGTCTCAGCACGAGCTTGTCTGAACCGAGACATGACCTTGGCTCTTCACCAGAGGTGTAGTCTCGTTGGCCGGCGATCTGGTAATGTTACCGAGATGCCATGTGGCCGAGACCAGTATGAGGCCGAACCAGCATGAGGTCGAGATGGCTCGGTGATGCTTTTGCTTGTCTCAGCACAAGCTTGTTTGAATCGAGACATGACCTTAGCTCGTCACCAGAGGTGTAGTCTCAATTTGCAGCATTCTGAGCTGGAGAAGTCCGACAACGGCAGGGGATAGTGCCATCGAAGCTGACAGTAGAGGATCGTGCCATCGAAGCTGACAGCAGAGGGCCGTGCCGCCGAAGCTGGCGGTAGAGGATCGTGCGATCGAAGCTGACGGTAGAGGATCGTGCGATCAAAGCTGACGGCTAAGTACTGTGCCGCTAAAGCTGAGTGAAGATGGGAGACATCTACTAGCCCCCCGAAGTGGAAGGGTTTTCCGCCGAGCTGGGAGAGACATCTGTTGAGATGGAAGGGATGTTTGCTGAACTAGAGACGTCTGCCGGGCTGGAGGACATATCTGCTATAACGCCACACCCTACACACATGCATGATATTGTCTGCTTTGGCCCACGGGCCTTACGGTTTTGTTTCTGATCGGCCTCAACCCATCAAAAGGTCTAATGCAAGGTAAGGGTGTAAGCTCTACATAAAATCTCAATCACTTTCCTCTTTATATTCGATGTGGGACTCCGGGGTGTAACATTCCACCCCCCTTAGGGCTGAACGTCACTGTGCAATAGCCTGCTAGTCCTCTTGGCCCGCCCACATTGAGACCCGCCCAATTGCACCAGACCACGGCAGGGGACCACACTCGAACTAGTCGAGAGTCGGCTCTGATACCATTTTGTAACGCCCCACCTTTTATGCATGCATGATATTGTCTGCTTTGGCCCACGGGCCTCAGATTTTATTCCTGATGGACTTCAGCCAGTCAAAAGGCCTCATGTAAGGTAAGGGTGTAAGTTCTACATATAATCCCAATCACTTTCCTCTCTATAGTCGATGTGGGACTCTGGGGCGTCACATCTGCCGAGCTGGAGGGAACGTCTGCCAGGCTGGAGGGTATCTCGTCTCGATCCCAGAGGTCAAAGCTTTCCCGAGCTTTGGCCTCATCTGCTTCTTGCTTGATGAATTGGTTTACCCTGGACATCAGTGTTCTCATCGAGGACACAGGGTTCCGGACCAAGTCTTTTCGGAGCTCGTTGCTTGGCAGTAGGGCTTGTTTGAAGGACTTGATTGCTACTGCGTCTGTGGCGTCTTCGATCTGGCTATAGACAGTCCAGAATCTTCTGGCGAACTGCGTGACGTTCTCGGTCCGCTTCATTCTGAGGGCCATTAGGTCGGCGTTCGACCTGGGGATGACCCTGTGAGCATAGAACTTCACCATGAAGGAATTTCGGAGCTGCTGCCAACTTGTGATTGATCATTGCTGGAGTGCATAGAACCACTTGAGGGGGAGGTCCCCGAGACTGGAAGAGAAAACTCTGCAGTTTAGGTGACCTGTGTCGCCCCACACCGACATTCTCTGAGTGAAGTGCCGAAAATTCGCTGCTGGGTCCAAGGTCCCATCGTAAAGGACGAACTTCGGGACACTGAAATCTTCTGGGAGGGAGAAGTTTCTTATCTCTTGAAAGAAAGGAGATGTGCCGAGATCGTCATCGTCGTAGGCGCTTGGCCGACCTCGGGTGAGGCCGACCATCTCCATGTTTTGCCGGACTGCTTGTTTGACTTGCTGGTCAAGCCATTCTTTGAGATCTGCATCTTCCTCCAGCCTTCGTCTCAGTTTCTTTGAGGGACTGGAGGATGGAGCTGAGGTTGCCCCTTCTTCTTGTAGCTGCTGCTGAAGTCGACGGATCAACTCGTCCTGCGCTTGGATGGCAAGGTTTTGGGCCCTGATCCTTGTGAGGAGCTGATTGTCGTCGTCAGTCTGATGATGGGGTTCGCCTGGCTGAGGATCCTTTTGCGGGGAGAGCCCTAGTCAAAGTTTATCTCGTTGGGAAGGTGTTGTGACCCCCTTTGAGGATGAACCTGACTGAGTCTCCGGCCTTTGGACGCTCGCTGGACCAAAGTCTACTCCGGATCTCTTCTGGTGGGGGACCGGAGGCAGCTGTGTTGGCAGTGTTGATGGTTCTTTCCCCTTTCTGGTTTTTCGAGGCATGGTGTTTGGGAAGATGACTTTTTGATCGCTTCCCACAGACGGCGCCAATTGTAAGAGCACAAAAATTCACCGACTCACCGGGGGGGGGGGTGATGGATTAGGTGCGAGGTCAGGCTCCCTGATGTTGATAAAGATGGGGGTTGTAGTTCCTTTGAAGATGATGGGGTGCATTTAAATCTGAAAAGGGGAGAAGAAGAAAGACCGTGAAAGACCCTGGCTTGGGCAGCGCAGGGCTCTCCGATGCCTAAGTCAGTTCAAGGAACTCAACAGTAGGATGGAGATTTGGGGAAGAAGATGATACCAACGTGTGGTGTTGTATCTTGTATGTGTTGGGGAAAAAAAGTCTCTTGCTCTTTGCGCCTGCTGTTACTTTTATAGAACGGAAGAGAGGGAGAGAATTGACCTTGGGAGAGAGAAATGACTCTGTAGCTCTGCCAGGAAGTCCCATCGCAGTTCATCTGTCCCATCGGGCCATACCCTGGCGCCTTGGGAGCTGTGGACGACATGGATGACCATTAGAGGATATGGCGGCGCCTTTGTCTTGTTGCACGTCTTGTAGCGTGCTTGAGTGCCCATGGGAGGACAGCTGTCAGTCCCTGCCTTGGCTAGCATTCTGGCACTATAGCTGAGGTGCGTGACCGAGGTCAGGGCATGTTACTGAGGTCAGGGATGACCGAGGTCGGGAGCGACCTTGACCTGGTTGGCGATTTGGCACGGGTGCCGAGGTGCAACACTTGACCGAAGTGGAATGTTTGGCCGAAGTGGAGTCCGCCAAGATGGAAGCATGGGCTAAGGTGGGAGCACTTGGCCGAGATGGAGCTGGCCGAGCTGAGATATGTGGCCGAACTGAAGGATGCCGAGAGCAGGACCCGCTGAAAGGGAAGAGATGGCGCTGCCGGGGGAGGCCAAGACCTGCTGAGCTGGTGGTATTTGGTGGGTCGGAAATATCCCTACACAAATGTCATGTCATTCGGTGATATATCTTCAAATTTTACTTCATCAGGTGTTGATCCCAAATAATATGACTAATGCATATGATTACCAAGTTAAATCTACTGCAACCAAACAAATGTGGGAAAAACAGATCAGTCTCTTCGTCATGGGCTTGTGCGTAAAATTATTGGAGTTCCCCCTTTACGAAGAGTCAGGATGGAAACTCTCATGCCCTACAAGAGTAGAATATTCTCAGATTAATAATGCATAGGATTGTGCTAATCATATTATTAGTTATGTGTCCAATCTTATGGTCCTACCGTTAACGTAAAATGTAAAACTTGAGCATACATTACTTACATTTTGAAGGATTAAAATATTCATTAGCGAGCTTCGAACATAGAGTTCCATACATCCCACTCACAGAAAGCACGAGGGAGACAACAAGGGATCCAAGCTCTACTACCATAAAACGCACACATTGTTTCCCATTGCCTACTGTAGAAGTTCCGTTGCTCAAAAACAGAAAAAAAAAAAAAAAAAAAGTGAAATCAAACCGCAGGCGCAGCCCCATGTAGCATTAGCTTGAATAGGTTTGCTACTGTGAGCAAAACCATCATATCAATGAAATTGGACAAGTGACAGTGATGTTTCTTCTTTCAACTTGAGAGATGATGACTGCTATAATTGACATTTATAAAAGAGAGAGTTACAACTACTTCCAAGTTACAAGGAAGGAGGAAGAGAGTTAGTACACGTCTGTCTAAGAATGTTAGAATGAATTTGAGCATCTGTGATAGTCCAACTCAGTGCTCCTTCACGTGTACACCGCAACAAGACCCTTCCTTACTATGCTCCTCCAATGCTAGGGATCGATCCGTGACACTTGAGACTATATGATACCCCTTACCAATGGGCTATCCATGCTTCTCAATGAAATTTTATTTATATAGGTATCCAATGGTTAGATTTAGCAAGGTGGTGAAATCATTGGCCGAAGAAATTTCATTGACTAGATCAAGGGAGGTTGAAGCTCTAATGGGACACTAGTGGGGCCTACATGAACAAAAAACACACTAACATTTGAATTTTGATCGCATGAGTGGGATGTATAGAACTCTACTATGTGGCCCTCCTATTAAAAGTTTGAACGTCATCTCTTTAAGGGACATATCTTCGAATCTTACTTCAATAAGAGTGTCCCATTGCAAGATTGAGCACATGACTAACATTGCGACTAATGCACGTGATTGTGCTAATCTCATTAATCACATTATCAGTTGTATGCTCAATTTTAAAGTAGGACAAACTCCTATTGAAGAAGATTTTAAGTGATATATCAAATTCGAATTTTCAATAATAGGCTCCATGATGGAGTTCCGCACATTCCACTAATAGGAAGGGTGAAGGTCTTGTTTAGGGGATTTGGAGTACTCCAATCCAACCCGCAAACCCTTTTGCTCATCCCCAAACAATGGCCCCATGTAAACGATAGCTTGAACAGGTTTGCTGGTGTGAACAAAACCCTACAAAAACCCTACTTAGCCAACAAAACCAAGCATGCAGCACAGAGCCATGGCTCTAAAGAGTCCTAAAGTGTGCTTTCCACATGTGGTTACAGCAAACGATTCAAAGATAAGAAGATAAAAAAGAATATGAATCCAGAGAAGGACAACAACTTAGGAGTCACGGGTGCTGACATGAACAGAAGATCTTACTATAAAATAACCCACAAACCAACAAAAATACATTGAACCAATCACGCCCATGAACTAAAAGGACCCCTCCAACAAACAAAAAGCTGCATTCACCACCATCTCTCTTAACACCTCCTCCCTACATTGATTGTTGTCTCATTACCTACAACTACAGGGAAGTGAGAAAAACACCCAATTGTCTTCCAACCCCATGTCTTCTTCTTCTTCTTCTTTACTGCAACTCTTCTTCCTTTTCTCTCTGTTCCTCTGGCTTGGTTGTGCCATTGCTGCAACAGCCCCTGTTCCTGTGGGTAATATTTCTCGGGTGGAAGATGCAGAGTACTTTAATATATACTATGGGCATACCTTCAAAGTCATAAAAAATGGTGTCGATGGCAAGAGCTATCTTCTCATCCAGGTGCTTTCTAGTGCTTTCTAGTTTTACTGTCATACATACTTTCTGTTCATTCACAACTTTTTAAAAGCTTATTAAACAAAAAATTGCTAGTTGAGTATATAATGTTTAGTAGTAAAAGAAATTCAATGTCACTTGGTTCTGAGAGAAATGCTCTTATTTTCTTTGGGGTGCTGGTTTGATATGACACCTTTTCCTCCAATCTAGGGAAAACCATTTCTCATGAGTTTGAGAATTGTGGAGTGAAGCAAAATGAAAATTTGCAATCTGGAATTCCAGAGTTACACAAATGCACCTACTAAAAAAGTTAATAAAATAGAGGAATATGTGATACATGGGGAGAAATTTTCTCCACCTTTTTTTTTCCCACATCCACATTACCTGTGGGTGTTTTAGTCTCATCTGGAACTCAGTTCCAGTTGACTTGGATCCGTTTGTGGAAAAATTGTGTGGTCCGACTGCCATAGAGCCACCTGTGTTGCCTTAGTTTTGTGTCCACCAGCAGTTCTAACACAGTTCTCTCCCTTTGATGTCATGCTGCTTCCACTAAAATTTTTTTATAGTAGAGTAATCTTTGTTTAATTGTCCAAGTATAAAGGGGGTTTTACTTAATCTGGTCTTTTCTTATTTTTAAGAATACCTCAAGAATGGCGACCAAGACAAAATACTGCACACCAAGAATTAAATCGTTCGTGGTTCCTCTAGCAAATTACTCAGTTGACACCACATATTTTCCAGGTAATGTAAACCAAACAACAGATAACATTCCTTTTCCTTGATAAATTCATTTTTAAATCTAGACCATTCGTGCCACATGCCTTTCACCTGATATCCACTCACCCAGTTTTCGTCTTCATTTAGAGTAATGTACACCGTTGAATTGATCTGTCTGTAATAGTGGGGACTTAAGTCAATACTTAATCTCATGATTTCACATATTACTCGACGGTGAACATCACTCAAACCAAAGTAAAATTGCTTAGATCAAGAAAAAAATGGGGCACATATGAAGCTTATGGGTTTTCATCTACATGAAAACTCCCATGTGGACGTCATCTTTACTCTTATCTTATTACCTTCACTTACTTTTTTCATTTGTGTGGATTCGCAGTGTCATTCTTTGAGGTGAGGGTTCCAGCCAATTAATTTGTAAGTTGTAATGAAGGGCTTACTCAATAGTGAGATTGTTTTGTGTTAATTGATGGGACCCACAGGTTTACACTTTTACACGATCGGAACCGTCTATCTGATGGGTCCCACCAAGGATGGCATGAGGTGCAAAAGATCAAATGGATCAAACATTTGTTTTATCAGTACTTTAAACTCCAACCAGACCAAATTCTTGTCATATATTCTAGTAAAAGAACAAGCCTTATGGGTAGGCCTGGAGACAAGGTGCACTGACCAGACAAAATGAACCATGTTGCACAATCTTGTGTGTATATTGGCAGCTTCTAGGCATGGTGGGTAGCATGAAGGGCATCACATCGGATTCTATAACCTCAGAGTGTGTACTGAAATGGTATCAGAGTGGTGAAATTGAGCTAGTGAATAAGACAGATCCACAGCAGCTAACCCAGTTCTCAGCACACTTTGTAGACACTACCGAGGGACAGCAAGCCTGCAACTTTGCCACTTTCTTACCTTCTGAGGAAGATACCCCATTGCAGGTAAATCCCACATTTTAAACTTACAATACATACATATAAACATACTCATTAATCATAATGGGACCCCAATTGCCCAGGTATTCAAAGGTCTGAGTTGAAGAAATTGGGTATGAACCCTTTCTTGGGCCAATTGGCGATTGTGTCTAGGATCAAGTGTAATCAGGTTCATATCCAATAACAAAAAGTTTTCTGTGAAGAGGGGATCACATATTGTTCATATGCACTCAAAACTCTCCGGGGCCACATAATGCTCCTTTTTTATTAGTCTACCCTCTTCACATAGTTTGACATTTATTAGGCCTTATACTCATATTAGATTGAATATCTATAGAATGTATAGTTAAAAACTGTCCATGTTTGAGGCTATTAAATCAAGGGTTAGACATTTGATGGGGGGCTAATTTTTGCTCCTATGAATGATGAAATCTTTTCATTCCCTTAGGCCACTGCTAGGCATGCATCTTGGTGGGCCTCACAAGTTGGACTGTATATGAATAGTACGTGGTCTGTATGTGGAAAAAAAGTTCCTCACCTAATTACACATTTACTTAAATCACCATCAATTTAATCATATCCCATCAGCTTGGGTCACTTTAAATAATTTTGTCATCATCGTCAAAGCATTGTCCTAAACTATGTTGGAGTCATCTGCATGAATTCTGTTTTACCCTTATAGTCTATCATGGACCAAATTTTTTTTTTTTGTATCCCAACTTAGTGGGGCTGGGCCCTTAGCCCTCTGGTGAGGGAAGTAGACCTCTAGTGAGGTATCACAACCTCGGGTGAGGTGCCTGCCCGAGTTCGAACCCAAGATAGGCAGGTAAGAACCGGCGCCTCTTACCATCTTTGGATGTGTCAATATATAGGAAAACTTTCTCCCACAAGTGGGCGGCATATTGTTCATATTCAATCTAGCTGGTAGGGCCCACTTAGATAATGCCTATTAGTATATTGAGGGTAGATGAAAAGGTAACCTTTAGCCAAAAAACCAGCCTGTCAAATTACCCTACCCTTGATTTATCAGCCTTAAAATCTAATGACATTTTAACCGTAGATTTTTTTTGGGATTAAATCCAATGGTGAGTGAAAGTTTGAAGAGTGCAGATTTTGGCATGGTGCTAAATTATGGGATTAGAAAGGCGGGCCTAAATAGCCCCGTTGAGCTCTCATTGGAGAAATCTCTCCCATTACATGACTAGTAAAAGCTTGGTCATCATATTAACTTGCTTACTAAACAAAGTGAAAGTGAGATCTAAGCATGTTTGTGAAATGTGAATGTGAATGAATGTGTGGGAGCTTTTTTGGTACGTGGCAATATTATGTACCCACGTATGCACACATCATATATTATTACATATTTTATGTAAATCGGGTTAACAATTTGTGTTTTGAGTCTAGGTTCATATGCCAAGTAAAAGTCTTAGTTGACTAGGGGTGACATTGGGTCAGGTCTGTGTTGGATTCAGCCATACAATTATCATGTCATGGCATGGGGTTAGGGATCGGATTCAAGTCGAATCACATGCCCATTATTTTATGGCATCACTTTGATTGATAATACTATCATATGGTTATTGTCTAGTTACATTTTTTTTTTTGTGAAAATTGCACATAAAGCATTCCATGTTTGTTTCTCAGAGAGCAGAGTGGATCAAGTACTTGGGTACATTTGGAAATTTGGAAACTCGAGCAAATGAAGTCTTTGATGCAGTAAGTTGTAGGATCTTGAGAAACTCTTACTGCGTTGTTTGTTGTATTAAGAAGTAGAATAATTGTATAATAGATGGCTAGATATGCCATATATATTTGAAATGTTAATGGAAATGCTTAGGTTATGTTTGGATGTACCTGCATAGATATTGATTTTCCACCAAGGGACACAAGATTTAGGGTGCATCCAAACACAAAATTAATGTTTCTGAGTTCCATGCGTGGTCTTCTGTACATTCAGGTTAAAACAAATTACTTGTGCTTGAGTAGAGCAGCTGCAAACAAGACAACAAGCTTTAAACCTGTTGTAGCATGGTTACTGTACAGTGAGGTGAGCAAAACACGTATGCTCTTTCTGTTCTATAATTCAATTAGACGAAAAGAACTAGTCATACTTATAGACAAAATTGTCATTTAGTAAAAGAAGTATAGATAAACTTGTCATTCGGTAATAGTTGTATGGGCAAACTTATCTTATAAAGAAAAAGATAAAAGATATCTATTACTTCAGACATCAGTGTCTACTAGATAAAGTCGCATTTTTGTTATTTTTGAAAAATAAACAAAAGGTTTTAAGGCTAATTAGATTAGATATTCCAAACTATCTAAAGCATTCAAATGTCTATTTTAATCAGTTTTAAGTGAAATTGACCCAAAAATAGTAGACTTGTCAAATGACAACTTAATATTCTCTCATCAATCATGGGAAGCAATGGTACTGAAAAAGAAGGATTTATTAGCGAGGTATACCTGTTTGGATATTTGGAAATAGACATAATTGGCGTTTGATTATTTAGAAATGAATTCAAATAGACTTTTACTGCTTGTTTTGGCCACCTCCTGAATCCTGATTGCTTCTATTTCTTGCTGGGAAGTTTTTTACTTATAATTTCTTACAAACAACTCCAGATTAAGTTCCTTTTACTTGATCAAAATAGCGGGAGGGAAATGAAAATTGGAACATTTTCCTTTCCCTTCAAAAATCAATCCCCCTCTATTTCAGTGGACCCCAAAAAAGAAAGCACATTGGTTGTATTATAAGTACATAGTTTTAAGGTGATTAATGACCATTTGAACTGACATGACTTTCATTGTCCTGCTTTTAACAGGGTATGTGGTCCTTTGTCAAGGAGGAATACAAGATGAAGGTAAGATTTTTACTTGCATTGCAACCATCTATATTATCCTAACATACACACCGATGTTAATTGCTGATTTGGGGCCTTCACACGGTGGGCCCCAGCTTGTCTCTCCATGGATCAAGATTCACACTAATTGGACATTCTAATCATCTGATGTAAGGGAAGTTTGGAACATTTCCTTTCTGACAGGTAGTTGCTCATCTCTGCTCTATTTTCCTCTTTTCTTGGGCAGTATGTGGTGGATGCAGGTGGGGAGAGCTTGGACGATTCCATAAGCAAAAGTATATACAATGTTTCAATTCCAGATGATTTGGACAATTTCCATGCCATCTTATTGGTAAGTCAGCAGTCATCCATTTTTAATTGAGCCTTTATCTATTGGGGTTGGGCTGAAAAAGGCCTCTTCATGGCAGCCTATATACATTAAATATATCATCAAATAACATATTCATTTAGTGGAAAGTGAATCCAAGGAAGAGGGAAAATGAATTACCAGTAGGAATCCAAATCCTAGTAAAGCCAAGATCTCATCTACATTTGCTACCTTATATCCTTCAACTCTTACCTAATATGATTCGCACTTAGGAGTGAACCTACATACATGGCTTTGGGGGCAGTTGCCCCCGCTGGACCTTGGTCCATTACCAAAATCCACATGAAAAATGCTAGGTCCACTTTTAAAACCCACATAAAAAATCCTAGGTCCTCCCTCAAAACCCACATGAAAATTTTGGACTTCCCCCAAAACCCAACTACTTTTTAGGTCTGCCCCCTTAAATGAAGATCTTGAGTCCGCCACTATTTCCACTTCACCTCTTTAATAGTCATTGGATGGAGCTTATTTGACCATGAATTTCAAGTTCCTCAATTCTCACGTGTTCTAATGCAAACACACGGGTCCTAGATTTCACTCTAATCACAGTTTAACCCACAACCAGAATGACTAAATATCAAACGCGATATTTCAGATACTTGGATGTAGGCTTGAATCCGGACACAGTTATCAATGGCCATTCCAAACATAGAGCCAGGTACACAATGATCAACTGGGCCAGAAACGGGTCCCACTCCAAAATTTTCTGTCCTTTCTGCCCAGATGATTGGGCTCCATTGACGGTTATGATTTATGAATGTCCATATCTGAATTCGAATGAAAGATCCTGAATTGCTAACAGAATCTGGATGAAACTTGGGTCCTATTAGAATCCGACCCTTCAAAGTTCTAACTGTATGTTTGTAATTCTTCTATTCCCAGAGTGTTTGTAAAGAACTGACATGCCTTTTCTTTCATTTTCAGACCATTGATGTTGTGATCGATGAAACATACGCACCTGAGCCAACGGCTTATACCATGTCCACTTTCCTTGACAACACCAAAGCACAAGATAACTCTTCTTTCCCTTTCCTTACAAACGGCAGATTCTGGAGATACGATAAAAGAATCCATGATGCAGCTCCTCTTGGTATGTATGCTTATGATCTTTTTAAATAATATAAAATAAATTACCAAACATCGCCATTAGTAATTCATTTTTCATCTTCCTTTATTGTTCTATTTCCATGAAAGGAAACACTATTTGATGTTATTTTTGAAAATTCACCTTTGGTCTTCACTTTTATCCACTAACGGCATTAATCCAATTAATGTATTCAAATTTGGCACTTGGTAGTGATGACTGATCAGATGTAAAAGGTTTGTCTGATCAGTATGATTTGTGTGAATAAGCTATCTAAGTCGGGGCCTACCAGATCGAAGGTCTAAAACCTCCTAAACATTGGCCAATTACTACTTTGTCATCAAGATGTCCACCTTATTAAGCTGCAGTAGCATGCATTGTTAATTAATGGACCTAATGTTGCAATTTTCTTCTTCTGTTTTTGCTCTTTTTCTTTGGTATGTGAATGTGGGGTTTTGAAGATTGGTTTGATGGTGGTATCTCCCAACCACAGCTGGTCCTAGCTGATCTTATTGAAGCATTCTTCCCATCAGGAAACTATAATACCACTTATTTCAGGAACCTCGGCAAGGTTAGGTTTCTCCCCTCTTTTAAATACATCTTGTTCCAAATCAAATATCAGATAAAGTTAATTACCTATAATTGATGGTAGCCAGAGCAGCACATTGTGTATTGTGTCCTACTTTTAAATAAAAAAAATACGAGGCAAGCTGTGGATTAGCCATTTATAAGA
This sequence comes from Litsea cubeba, assembly GCA_012931725.1. Lineage (NCBI taxonomy): Eukaryota > Viridiplantae > Streptophyta > Magnoliopsida > Laurales > Lauraceae > Litsea > Litsea cubeba. The sequence continues at coordinate 30,664,686 of CM022949.1, forward strand.
TATCACCCTCATCAGACATTTCTAGTCATCCAATATATGACTATACTTGAGACTCAATACTTTAAGATTTTGTTTATGAAGTATGAACTATCCATCTCAATCTCTTGGCTGATTTACTGATGAATAGCTAATTCACAACCCCTCTTCTATTGTGTGAGTCCAATGGTCTACATATGACCTGGTTAATGCTGTTCAAGCTAGTGCGCGCCTTTTGTATTTGTTGACATGAAGTTTAACAACAGTGTTTATTAGATTTTCCAAACAAAGAATTTCTATTTCAAGTATAAAAGGAAGTCTTACTGCACTTGTGTTTGTTTTCAGGAAGAAGGGGTTATAAGCATTGTGCCCGATACGTGCGGCAGGGATAGCTCCACACCTATGGACCCAATCATTGTACCTTGCCAATGAAAGCCATTTAGCAATAGTTTCATATAAGATTTATTCCTATTGTTTTTCAATTGAAACCATATATGATTAAATATTTCTTTTAAGCACTTCATATTGTTGAAATGTATGTAGAATGTAGCAGAGCTATGATCTTGATTTTGTGTGCAAAAAGCTCTTTGAATGTAGCAGAGAGCTATGACCTTGATTTTGTGTGTAGAAAGCTCTTTTCTATTGGATGTATAAATTATCATTGTGTTACTTACTAGTGACCAGTTCTGAGGTTCCCTTTGTTTGAGTACAAGTGGCCCAGTGAATCTGTCAACACTTACAAACCTGTTGAATAAACTCCAGGAGTAGTTCAGTTGGCTTAGGATCACAATTTCATCTTGGAAGTTGGGGATTCAAAATTATAATACATACTGGGCCACAAGGGATTTTACCCGGCTCCCCCGGGCCCGTAGGAATTAGTTCGGCCCAAGGGACGGGGACATCCTCCGGTATCTAAAAAAAAAAAAAAACCTTTTGAATCCTATACTTTCTTTCCATGATCACATGAATGAGTTTGCAATCTGAAAATACTGTGCTGTAATACCTTTTTGAGACATCCAAACGCCCTAAAAGAAGAAAACAATATCAAAATTCAATATTTTTAATCAATATGGTAAAGCTTTGAGGGCTTTAGGCCCTTAGTCACATTGAAGAATCTGATCACATGAGCCCATCTTTCCCACCTCTTAAGCCGATGAACAGCAACAGTCTCGGTTATAAGATCATGTGAACACCTTCCATTAGTCCCCGGATAATCATACATAGCCGGCTTATTACTAAACCTGTTCTTCCCCTTCTTCCCCATCCTCAACCAACTCCCCACCACCTTATCCTCCGGCCCCTCTCTATTCTTCGCCGGAATATCAGACGCTGCAATCCACTCCACAAGATCCCAAGACAACAAAAACCCCATCCCAGACATGTACTCCACAAAAGGATCCTGGCTAGCACATGGGATCACAAAGCCATAATACAAATCACTCCTTGGTAACGGCCTAAGCGAAGACGCCAACTCCACTAGTCTGATGAAAGTGTCGTCGTCGGCCTTCATGACATAGTCGTAATGACCGGAGAGGATTTGAGGAAGAGAAGAGAAGTATGTGTAGGTCTTTCCATTGTTCATGTTCTCAGAGCAGTTGAGAATGATGATGTCGTTGTAACGGATGATCTCCAGAGCGATGAGTATGCGTTGTTCGGCTTTGGTGAGGTTGCAGAAGACGAACTTGACGTCGATTTGGGCGATGGGGGAGTGTTGGATGCCGTAGATGAGGCGGAGGAAGTGGCGGTGGAGGTAGTTGTCTGCGCGAGAGAGGATTCCAATAAGGAGGGTGAATTCTGGTGTGGGGTGGCTTGGGGGTATGATGATGGGTTTGTTGGATTGGAGAGGAGTTTTTGTATTGAAGTTGGAGAAATACAAGAGGAAGAGGAAGAAGAGAGCGAAGATGGTTAAGCGGCCAAGAAGTAGCCACTGCCCACGCATTGTTTTTTTAGTTTTGTGCCATGAAATGTAGTTAAAATTGTACATATAGCAATGGGGGTGGTGAGTTTCATGCACCTTTCAGTTGTCTTTTTACTATGGTTTGTTTTTTTTTTTTTGGCATCTGATGGTAACTGCTGCTCATGCCATGCATCATGGAAAAAGGTTTCAGAATGGATGGAACTCGTGCCCCAGAGAGAGAGAGAGAGAGAGAGAGAGAGACCTTGGATCAGGTACTGGTGGGAGAGGGATGCAGACCAATTGGGCTGGTTGGGTCTACGGTGGATCTGTACCCAGCTTTTTTTTTTTTTTTCTATAGTAGAAAAGGCATTTCATTAACCAGTACAGCTAAAAAGAGGACACTGGACAAAAGGAAAAACAGAAACAATGTAAGAATAACTCAGCCTTCCGCAAAAAAATAACGGAAGCCCTTTGCCAACTTACATCCTGTCCTGAGAGGTAACATAACGTAGCAAGCATGTGAGCTTGTCCATTTAAGGATCTAGGGATATAATCAAAGCATACTGTGTGGGGGATATTTCCTCAGACTATCCACTTCGGCAGGACTTACACTGGGTCTCGGTCCCTAGGCCTCGGTCTCAGAAAAACTTCCTTTTGTCTCTGCACCTGACAAAAGACACCATCACCTCGGCCTCACAAACTCATGAGTAGTAGCAGGAGAGGCTTTTGGTGGCAAAAAGTATTAAAGAAATCCAACATGCACGGGTTTGACAAAACTTTGCATTACTTTATTTATAAACATCACGTGCTTGTCCCAATCTCGAGGTCAGTCAGAAGCATCCTCATCTCGACCAGCTCCTCGAGCTCGGCGGACTGATGCCTCACCTCGGTCATGTTCCAGCTCGGCAGACTGATGCCTCACCTCGGTCATGTTCCAGCTCGGTAGCCTGGCGCCTCACCTCGGTCAGGGCCCATCTCGGCGTCGGTCATGCGTCCCCAGAATGCTGACCAGGACGACAACTAACAGCTGTCCTGCCACGGCAACTCAGACACTTTACACAAAGGCATTTATTGCTCCACCACCCATATTCCTGACATCCCTGACAGAGCGGCACCGCCCATGCATCAGGGTATGGCCCGATGGGACAGAGTGGGCTGTGATGAGACTACAATTAATGACAAGTGGGCTACGATGGAACAGTACCTCCCTAGTACCTGACAATGAGGGCTATGATGGGACAAGTTCCTACCTCCCTGCCTCCTCTATCTTCCTCTATATAAATACAAGAGCAGATCCAAACCAACGATGGCTAACATATACACCACACGCTGGTATGCCATTTTCTTCCCCAAAAATCTTTATCCTACTGTCCAGTTCTTAAACTGACTTAGGCATCGGAGAGCCCTGCGCTGCCCAAGCCAGGGTCCTCTAACTAGCTATTCTTCTTCCTTTTCTCAGGCTTCAGGCGCAGGCATTGGTGTTCCTAATTTCTTTGGATAAGTCCTTGCAGGCACCCCTCTCTTCTTGTGAGTTACATTTTTTGCACTTAGAATTGGCGCCGTTTGTGGGAAAAACAGACAAAAAGTCGTCTTCCCAAACACTCTGCCTCCAAAACCTAAAAGGGCAAAGAATCTTCAAGGGACCAATAGCGACTGCGTTGGAGAGCGTGAGACTCGGTCATGTTCATCTTCAACGGGAGGACGGCACTCTCCCGGCAAGATAACCTTCGACTCGAGCATTCCAGGCGAAGCACTTTTCCTCCATCAAAGCCCTGCCCTCTGGCAGGAAAATAGAGCCTCCAAGAAGGACAACAGGTCATCTAGCAAGACATCCACAAATTCAGTAGTAGTCTCCACGTATGGGGGCTGCCAAGAGTCCATATCAACATCGCCAGCAAAGCCACTCTCCAGCTCAGTAGCAGTGTCATTCTCCACTAAAGAGACTGACCTTGGGTTCATACACCCAGGCTTCTCCATCAGAGACTGACCTCGGGTTCATACACCCAGGCTTCTCCATCAGAGACTGATCTCGGGTTCATACACCCACTTCGACATCAAAAGCATCTCGGTCCAGCACCAGATCGCTGCAAAAAAACGATTACACTGGCTCTGGTAAAAGTACCAGCTAGTTATGTCCCGATCTCGGCACCAAAAGCATCTCGGTCCAGCACCAGATCGCTGGAAAAAAATGATTACACTGGCTCCGGTAAAAGTACCAGCCAGTTATGTCCCGATCTCAGCATCAAAAGCATCTCGGTCCAGCACCAGATCGCTGCCAAAAAACGATTACACTGTGTAAGGTCCGTGACCTTACTGGGTCAGTTGGGCCCAAAACCCGGCCCGTTGATCCGTTTACTTTATTATTATTTTATTTAATTGTATTTTAGATATTTAAGTGGGTTTAGAACATGAGCGAGTTCTTTTAGCATTATAATAGTATCTGTGCAGTTTCGTTTGATTCCGAGTTCGTTAGATCATAGCAGGGGGGTAGTTTGCAATTTAGGGAAAATTGAGTGTTTTTCCGAAATATTCCAAACGCCGTGATTTTTGGGTTCGTTGGAAAGGTCTCGTCGCTCTGATGATTTTTGTCTCTTGACTAATCGCGATCCGACGATCAGAAACCTTTCAAGTTGTCCATTCTTTCACCAGACCCACTTAAGGGTAATTCGGTCTTTTCTTCCTATCGTCTTCTTAATTAGGGATTTGCCCTAATTTTCATTGTCTTTCTCTGCAACCAACGAAGAACAACCGTAGCCATTTTCCATTCTTCCTTTCTCAAGCCAGATCTCAGCCCTAGAAGATCCAACTTGAAGATCCGATCCGTTAGAATTTATCCTTGCGATCTTCTCTTGCTTCCGGTACCATCTTGGTAAGACATCCCACCATCTCATATTTTTACCTTATCACTTTTTTGGTTAGATTAGGTCCGATCTTGATTCATTTTCTTTTTTGCTTCTCCGTTGCGTTCTAGGTGGTATTTGTTCGGGTTAGATTGTTGATTTTGGGTAGAAAAGCTTCTCCTCAAATTTCACCCATTTTCAATCTACATCTTGGTTGAGGCAAGTAGATATGCATTTCATAATATATATGCCTGTATTGTTTTTATTGATCTGGTTATGATTCTTGATAGATTTCCAGTTAATTCCAAGCCTTTCTGATTATTAATTGAAATTATATGTTAGGTTAGGTTTTAGATAAATGTTGATATTAGGTTGATTAGAGTTTGCTTAATTTGATTAAATGAAATGGAATGTGATGTATGGATTGAATGGATGGAATGGGGAGCAAGGAGGCTCAGTTTTTTTGCAGGTTTAGTCTTGGAATGACAGGAGGAAAAAGGGAGTAGAAACCCTATTCGGGCTTCAAGTTCGCTGTCCGATCGATCGGTCGCACAGTGCGATCGATCGGACAGTGAACAGTCCCCAAATTAACTGTGGGCAGGCCACACAGTCCGATCGATCGGTCTGTGAAAACTTTCAGTTAACTGGGAGGTGTACAGTGCCGATCGATCGGTCACACAGTCCGATCAATCGAACTGTGCACTAACAGTGAGGTGTTCAGTGCCGATCGATCGCACCTTTGGTACGATTGATCGGAGGGTGCATGGTCACTGAAACTTCGAATGCTTGTAACTTTCAATTTGCCCGTTGGATTTTCACATATAATATACTGTTGGAAAGCCCTCGTGACGTAAAATCCAATGGTTCTGGTTTCATCATGATCGGAGGTCGGAAAGTGAAGTAATTATTTGAATCAAGGATTTGACTCTTGTAATTTGAGAAAGAGACTGGACAACCTAGGATTTGGGACTTAGATGCTGGAAACCACTAACTTACTACCATGACCATAAATGGATTTGAAATCGAATCACGTGGCTTGGTGTGAACTCGAAGGGTTGTCTAGGTATTTATGTATTATACGTAGTGTAACCGAATGCACATGGAGTTGGATTTAATGATGCTCAACATGATTGTACACCAATGAATTATCCTAAAAGCATCATTGATCCAATTTCCAAATGTACTCCGTTAGAACACGTAGGATACAGGGATGACACCACTTGCCTAGGATTGGATTGTAATTCTTCCTTGACTTGTGACTTGTATCCGTTGATAACATTCCTTATACACTCTCTTGACATAAAATAAGTAATCAATTATGAAACATAAATTCTTATAGAATATAGGACTTGGACCTGACTTAGAGTGTACCTTAGGAAACCGTGTCTTGTATTGATGAACTTGACTGGTTAGTATGAAAGGGATTATCACGTGTTTCACTTGTCTTGTATCGTCTTGAATAAGATAATCCCTAGGATCTTGTCTTATACATAAAACTAGACAGACTTGCTTGTCTTGTAGTTCTTGTGTCAGAACCACTCGGTTATTATTTGCATATCATGGCCACCTGCAGTTTAGGGTTTAATGACGAACCGGTTACTCGGTTGTCAGGGTGGGCAGTCGGCCTAGGACGGCGTCCATGGCGTTGAATAGCTGGGTCGGGCTAGGACCGTACTGCTATTCCCAGGACAGGGAGCTAGGATCTCACTGGAGCCGGACTTTGGTATCAGTAGTCTAAGGGGATTGTTACTGGTAACTCGGGAGGTGGCTTTGGACATCCTCGGAGTCTCCCTTTTGTTCTTATTGTGCATTTGCATGGATAGTGGTTATTGTTAGATGTTTGCTAGGATCCCTATTATTGTTTGTATGACTTATTAATCTCGCTTTATGCCTAGCCTTACATTCTTGTATTCATATGATCTTATACATGTCATTATTCTACACTTGATACATGTCATGTTTATTATGCTTTGTATATCTATTGCTCAACATGTTGTTGACTCTGTTCCTTGGTGTACAGACACATCAGGTGACTTCTATTTTGAGGAGCAGGCCGGTGAGGAGATCCCAGAGGATTTTCAACCAGCAGAGGAGGCACGAGAGTGGCATGTCGATGACGTAGAGTAGCGTCATCATATCCTGGCACGAGAGAGATACAATTGGAAATCATTAGATTTACTCTTTTGTTCATTTATTTCTCTCGTTGAACCTTTATATCATTGACTTCTGTTCTTTTATTGGCCTTGTATCTTGGGATGGCCAATGTAATAAATAACTTAATTCGTAGTTTTGTTTACTCTTTCTTGCAAACTTTAATTTAATGAGATTCATATTCATTACTTGAGATTCCATATGTCTAGAGTTTTATGAACTCAATGTTTATTGTATTAAAAGAGGCTTGAAATATTTTATCCTCACCGCGGACTTACGATCCGTGGGCCCAAAGGACAAAATTTTTAATTAGTCCTAAAATTCACTCTTCGGATCCGGTTATTTCTTTAATCGGGTTCGGGGGACGTGACACACTGGCTCCGGTAAAAGTACCAGCCAGTTATGTCCCGATCTCGGCATCAAAAACATCTCGGTCCAGCACCAGATCGCTGCCAAAAAATTATTATACTGGCTCCGGTAAATGTACCAGCCAGTCATGTCTCGGTCCCCATATCAAGCTCGGTGATGCCACCAGCCTTGATACTCAAATATTTCAAGCTCGGCGATGGCATCAGCTTCAAATATATATATATATATCAGGCTCGGTGATGTCACCAGCCTTGGTACTCAAACATATCAAAACTCCATGTTTTGACCGTCATGCTACTTAGCTTTCAACTTCCAAGAGTTATGAGCACTCTAAAAAGTCAAAAGTTGGGGGCATTGTATGGGGGATATTTCTTCAGACTATCCACTTCGGCAGGACTTACACTGGGTCTCAGTCCCTAGGCCTCGGTCTCGGGAAAATTTCCCTTTGTCTCTACACCTGACAAAAGACACCATCACCTCGGCCTCACAGAACTCATGAGTAGTAGCAGGAGAGGCTTTTGGTGGCAAAAAGTATTAAAGAAATCCAACATGCACGGGTTTGACAAAACTTTGCATTACTTTATTCATAAACATCACGTGCTTGTCCCAATCTCGAGGTCAGTCAGAAGCATCCTCATCTCGACCAGCTCCTCGAGCTCGGCGGACTGATGCCTCACTTCGGTCATGTTCCAGCTCGGCAGACTGATGCCTCACCTCTGTCATGTTCCAGCTCGGTAGCCTGGCGCCTCACCTCGGTCAGGGCCCATCTCGGCGTCGGTCATGCGTCCCCAGAATGCTATCCAGGACGACAACTAACAGCTGTCCTGCCACGGCAACTCAGACACTTTACACAAAGGCATTTATTGCTCCACCACCCATATTCCCGACATCCCTGACAGAGCGGCACCGCCCATGCATCAGGGTATGGCCCGATGGGACAGAGTGGGCTGTGATGAGACTACAATTAATGACAAGTGGACTACGATGGAACAGTACCTCCCTAGTACCTGACAAGGAGGGCTATGATGGGACAAGTTCCTACCTCCCTGCCTCCTCTATCTTCTTCTATATAAATACAAGAGCAGATCCAAACCAACGATGGCTAACATATACACCACACGCTGGTATGCCATCTTCTTCCCCAAAAATCTCTATCCTACTGTCCAGTTCTTAAACTGACTTAGGCATCGGAGAGCCCTGCGCTGCCCAAGCCAGGGTCCTCTAACTAGCTATTCTTCTTCCTTTTCTCAGGCTTCAGGCGCAGGCATTGGTGTTCCTAATTTCTTTGGATAAGTCCTTGCAGGCACCCCCCTCTTCTTGTGAGTTACATTTTTTGCATACAAAGCAAAAGGGAAGAAGCTAGCTATGATATCCGAAATAATAGAGTTTATGGACCAATCTCCATTACCCTTCAAAGCTTGCACAGCTTCTTTGGCATCCGTCAAAATACAAACTCTTTCAAATCCATTTTTTCTTACCTTTTTCAAAGCTGCTAATACAAATTAACCTCGTTTCGTCCGCTTTTGAAGAGGCTATTTTGGGTCCCTGGATAGCCCCTACATCCACAGTAACATTGTTTAACTTCATAATATAACCAAAGTAGGCCTTCCCTCTCCTTAGCCTTATAGGCTGCATTCGAGAATATTATGAAACTACCTTTATTGGGATCATTATAGGGCCCTTAGCTAGATCCCCATCCTTTCGAGTGGGATAGTCCCCATAATGTGTGGGACCCTCTAGTATCTTATGGGGAGTTAAATGTTGACCTCTACGAATGAAGTCATTCGTAGCTTTTTTTCAAATGGTCCACCACATGGAAATTAAGTACCCATAATTTTAATTTAGTGAACATCTCCAAGTAGAGGATTCAGATTCCCTTGCTCACTTGTATTCTTCCACAAATCCACCAAGTCCATAGGGCTAAAGGGGTCAAAACGGATGTGCCACTGTGAGCCAAACCAACTTCCTCTAGCATAATCACAATGCAATAGATATGCACAACCGAGTCCTCCTCTTTTTCACGTATTGGGCATTTATCATCAGTTGAGTTAATCTTTGATGTAATAATAACTCTTATCAGGATGACATTTTTTAGACATTTCCAACCGAACATTAAAACTCTTTGTGGGAGAGGAATCCTCTAGAGATCTTTCCATTTGACTGATGGAAGGAGAGTTGAATTCATTATTATTAAGGATAACTCTATGAGCTGATCTTGTAGTGATATGTTCATTCTTTGAAAAGGATCAAATCCTCTTATCTTTATCAATGCATTTAGGGATATAGATTTTAGAGGATTTTACCTAAAAAAGGACCCTAGTTGGCCACTAACCGGAAGAGGTATCCATAGTATATATGCTACGGAATAGGTATTCCCGCCATAAAATATATTGTTTTTTCTTATTTTCTACAAGCGACGACGTCGTCACAGATTAACACAACAATTTTCACATTAGATTTTGTGAAGCAACGACGTCGTCATATATGAAAGCACATTGTCTTTCACTAGCTTCTGTGAAGCAACGATGTCGTCATATTAAAGTACATTGTCTTTCACTAGTTTTTGTAAAGCAACGACGTCGTCAGATATTAAAGCACACTTTCTTCCACTAGCTTTTGTGAAGCAACGATGTCGTCAGATATTGGAACACACTTCCTTCCAAATTTTATCTTCTGTGAGGCAACGACGTCATCACTGACCATTGCAATCGAAAAAAATTATGCGTGTATTGGTTTTATGTGCGAACACACTACAAGACATGGACATACAAGTTTCGTTTCTTGCCATAAAAAAGCACATAACTTGGCAGCATTCAAAAACTCATATTAAAGATTCATTGTAGGTTGATTAAGGTTGGATTTCACTTGGATGTTTATGTTGGCAATTCGCTCATCTCTATGTATGCCAAGACTGGGTGTATTGACTTTGCACAGAAAGTGTTTGATGAAATACCGATGAGGGATTCTGTTTCTTGGAATTCAATGATTGGTGGATATGCTTTAGATGATGATGGGTGGAAGTTGCTGTCGTGCTTCCAAGAAATAATGGAGTGTGGTATCGAAGCTGATCGGTTCAGTGTAATCAGTGCACTTACTGCTTGTTCTTTGGTGAAATCAGTGAAACATGGGATGAAAATTCACTGCCATGTAATAAGATGTGGGTTGCTATCTGATGTCATGGTCCAAACAACACTTGTAGACATGTACTACAAATGTGGGAATGTGACTTTTGCAGAGCATTTGTTTAATAGTATGTTTTAGAGGAATATGGTGGCTTGGAATTCGCTGATAGGTGGGTATTATTTGAATGATCATCCCGATGAGGCATTGCTTACTTCTGTCGAAATGCAAGAGAGAGATAAGATAAATCCCGATGCAATTAAATTGGTGAACTTGCTTCCTACTTGTGCTCAGTTAAGAGGTCTTTCACAAGGAAAATTGATTCATGCAACTGCAATTAGAAAAGGGTTTCTTCCCTTTTTGGGTGTAAGAAGTCGGAATCTCCCTCATGGCCGTGGAGGAAGAATTGCATGGATCTGTCGTCTCCCCCTATCACAATTCCTCTCTCACAGATCATAGAAATCGCCTTGTATACCCAAATCCCGTTGTTGCACATGCATGAAGTGGCCCAAATCCCCTGCCCAGATCTCTCCAATCTGTAAACACAGTACGAGGTCAACCCTTTTCCAGTCGTCTTCTGCAACGACCAAACCTGCACGTGCTCGACAGAGTCCAGCCCTCTTCGTCTCTCTGTTCTTCTTGTTTCTGCAACAAGGCCTGTAACAAATCTGCACTGCAACCACAAAAACTAGAAGCTCAAGGGATTTTCTTCATCTTCTCAAGGTGTTTGGGAGAGGGGAGCCTCTGGTCTCGAAGCTTGCAATAATCTCTGAGTACATAATATTTCCATGCGTTATGTTTGTAGCCCTCATCTACTTAGAAAACGATCCCATTAAGCGCAAGGCAACCACACCTTGGGAGGAAGGGGGGAAACGATGGGAGGAAGATGGGGAAAATAGTGTTTCAAGAGCGACGACGTCGTCATAAGTTTGAATAATTAATAAAAAAAAGAAAACGGAAGTGGTCCCCTAGGATCATTTCCGTGCCATATTTACTAGTGGCCCATTTTTTGGTTGTAGGACATCTTGGGGCCCTTTTTAGGTAAAATTCTCTAGATTTTAAAGATGTCCTTGACATCAATAGGATTATTAAAAGGGGCTTTGAAATCATTGATATCCCATCTCTTTTCTAAATTCCAAAAATCTTTAATTGTGAGGCTCGGTATATTATAGTAGAGAGTGTGGTTTCCTCAAGTTATTTCTACAGGGGACCCAATTGTAGTTCCAAACAGATATGTCTTCTCCATTGCCAATGATCCATCAGACTATTTCATTAATAAATCTAACCCCCTCCACAAAATCTTTCTAAAATGAGGAGTTACCTTTTCTGTATTTGGCATCTCAGAGGTTAGTTCTAGGACAGTACTTGACCATTAGAATTTTTGAGCAAGGGAGTTCCTCGCTACTCAGGCATCTCCAACATGTTTTGGCTAAGAGAGCTAAATTATTACTTTTTGTGTCTCTAATTCCTAAACCCCCTTCGAAAATAGGCTTATTTAATAGTATGGAGTTTTCTTTTTCCTTCATTCTCGCTCCACCAAGAAGCTCTAAACATTTTATCAATAGATTTTGAGGTTTACTAGGGAGGCGAAGAACTGACATGTTATGAATAGGGATAGCCGAAGCAACAGATTTGATAAGGGTGTTTCTACCTGCAAGGCCGGCCCAAGGGGCAGGCAGGAGAGGCCGCCGCCTTGGGCCCCCAATAAGTAAAAAATTTTTAGGGCCCCATAATATTTTATGTATTTGTATATATATATGTGTGTAAATATTTAGTCTAATATGTAAATTGGAAGGCCCAAATTAATAACACATGTGTGTAAATATTTAGCCCAATAAATAAATTAAAAGGCCCAAATTTAAAGCCCACCTTATTTAAAATAACTATTATTTAAAAAGTCAAACTTAAGGCCCACCACCATACCACCATAAGATTAGACTTTAAAAGTCAAACATGGGCCCACCACCAAAAGATAATACCACCAAACTTTTCAGCTTTCCTCATTTCTCGTGAGCATCAGAAAAGAAGTCTCTAGGGCTTTTCTTTTGGAATGGTGTGTGCTGTGCTGCTGCGCCGGTTTTCCTCTCCGGTAAAGTAAATTTTTTTTTGTTCTTTTTTTAAACTTAAAAATAGTTATTTGTAAATCGCAAATCTGATATCCTAATTTTCAGTTTTTTGATTTTCTTTTCTGCATCGATTCCTTTCTTTTACAGTTTGATTAAAATTTTTTTGTTTTGATTTCATCAACTAAATTTATTTTTATAAAAAATTTTTTGTGTCCTTTTGTTTCTAAATTTGAATTAGTTATATGAAATTTAGAATGTCATTTGTATATTTTTTAAATCAGATTTTTTTCCAAATATGTTACATCGATTCCTCCCTTTCACATTGTGACACCCTTGAAGATAAACTGAAACATGACAGCTTTTATGATATTGATGGGAGAGATTTGTATTTGGAGTTGAAATTTTTGAAAGAATACTTGCCAAAAGAAACCAAGAAAGCAATTGATGTGCTAAATTATTTAAAAAGAATGGATGATACTTTTCCAAATGCATGGATAGCTTATAGAATTTTGTTGACCATATCGGTTACTGTTGCCTCTGGAGAAAGAAGCTTTTCAAAGTTGAAGTTCATAAAAAAATTACCTTCGGTCGACTATGTCACAAGAAAGGTTGAATGGGTTAGCTGTGATATCAATAAAAAAAAATATGGTAGAAAAACTTGATTATACAAGTTTGATTAGTGACTTTGCAGCTAAAAATGCGAGAAGATCTTGTTTTCAGTAATACTTTTTTATTTTTTATTTTTTCTAGGTCTATTAGCCTTGTTTTTTGGAAGGGAATGTTGGTGTGTGAATTGTAGGCTTTTGGCCAGGGTAAGTAGTTTAAGAGAACTACATTGTGCATGATCCTTGGGATTAAATATAGCCTCCCTCGGTACGTAGGCAGTCCTAAAGTTATCTGGATCCAGCACTTTTTTGTAATAAAAAATATCAAATTTTTGTTAGAAAATTATATTGAATTAATTTTTTTTTAAATAATTGTATAAGGCCCCATTTTTTAAAGGTCGCCTTAGGCCCCCTAAACGTCGGGGCCGGGCCCTGTCTACCTGCTTGGAATAGTAGATGAATTTGCCACGAATAATAAGAGATTCAAAACTTGTATTCCTACTACTTCTTATGGATAGGGGGCTCCTAGATACTTTTCATCCTTTTTCATCACTTTCATGCACATGCATGATAGACACAATACATTTGTATCTCTTTTGGCAAGCCCCCTTGCTAAAATATATTGCAGATTTATGGTAGTTGATAAAGTTATTGGCATGAGATGTCACAGTAACCCTCCAATAAAATCTTAACCTGCCTTGCTTCCTTGAGGTTAGCAATATTACATATTATGAAGCTATCATTAATTAACAAAGAAAAGGTGCGAGATACTTGAAACACCTCTAGCTACTCTAACCCCTAATAGCCCCGGCATCTGCAGCTTTGGTGAACATGCGGGATAAAATTTCAGCCCCCCCAGAATGAGAAGTAGGGGGAAAGGAGGTCCCCTTGTCTTAATCTTATTATTAATCATGTTTGGTACCAGGACTTGCACTAAACAGATCCAATGAATAGGACCCGCCTATGCTCCACCATAATAGATAATACAGGTCAGGGAAGTTGTGGTTTTCAATTGTGTTTGAAATGTTTTTAATTTATTAGGTAATTAAGTAGAGAAAAATCTCATTTATTGTGCTTAGTGTGATTATTGATTAAATTTAGATTGAGTGGTAATTTCCCAATATTATAATTAGACCGAATTGAATATTTGGTATTGGGATGAGATTAAATTTCCTTATTTATCTCATTATTCTTACATTTAAGTCTTATAATTCTTAATAAATGTGAGATAATTAAGATGTAGTCTCTAAAGTTTGACATAATGGACCTGACTAAACTTGGGCCCTTCTTTGGCTACTATGTTGATCAACTACATGAATAATGTATCACCTTTGTGAGTTACCATAGGCCAAATCCATGAATAAGTTGTGCTTCTTTAGACCTATCCTTATTATTTGCCTCTATGTCATTTTCGGCCCACAACTTTTCCTTCAATGGCCATAAACTTGTATAAAAAAAGTTTTCTCACCTTGGCCTACGTTGCACTTGTTTAAATTATTTTAAATGAGGCTCTCTTAAATTATCACATATTAATTCTACTTTTAAATATCCTAAAATTACTCATTTGTAATTTCATCTGTTTTAGTTTTACCCCACATTCATCTCAACATTCTCATCTATATTACACTCTTTTTTTTTTTCATGTGTTATTTCCCAATTGACCAACACTCTGCTTCATATGTCTTATTTGGTCTAGTCCTTATCTTGTAAAAAAAAAAAACTTTCTTCAATGTTTTAGGTATGTGTCTGATTACTAAAGACGCTAGATAGTCTTCACTTCAGTCATCCTTATTTTATCCTCGGTTTAACATCTTCCTCAACTCCCCATCCTTATTAATTATAGAGAGTTAAGGTATCGATCGAAAAGACTCTCTTTGTGGTACATCTTGAGTTTTAATTCTCATATTAATTATCATACTTCAATTCTTTATTGAAGTTGCAATTCATATATTACGTCTTTATATACCTATTTCAAAGCCATTGGCTTCTAAAAACCTCCCAAAGATTTTCAAGCTTTTCATTTATATAAGTCTTATATAAATCTGGCTTGAACTGGTTGAAGTACAGTTCAAATCTTGGATTATCAGGCTAAACTTAGAAGGATTGGGTCTGGACATGGCCCCATTAATAGCCTCTAATAAGAGTTAATACAAAAGAGAAGGTCATTATAAAAGGTTCATAACTTTAGCTGCAGGAAATAAAGGTCAAATAACATCCATAAGCTTTGTAATCCTCTGAAAGTCCAAACTTTTTTCAAGACATGTGACCATCCACGTGTTAACACTACTACCAAAAGGACATTTTATATCGGTTGCAAAAACTGCCTTATATCGGTTTTTAATATAACCGATATAATATCTTCAATCAAGGTTTTTTATATCGGTTCATTTTTTTTTATATCGGTCAATTTTTTTTATATCGGTTACAAAACAACCGATATAATAATCTGTATATATAATGTCGGTTTGCTATATGTTATATCGGTTGTTATGAAACCGATATTATATAGTTCCAAAAACCGATATCCCATCTATCTTCTTATATCGGTTGTTCTTAATTTCCACCCGCCAACTCCTCTTTTCCTTTGGCGCTTTCATTTAGGACTCTCCCCCTCTCTACTGTATAATCCCATTTTAATTTCGCTCATCCCCATCCCTCCCTCCCTCGCGCCTTCTCTCGTTCTCTCCCTCTCTGGCCCTGGCCATCGTCTCCTTGTGCAGGACATCCCCATCCCTCTCCTGCTCTCTCCTATCTTCATCTCCATCCCTCTCTTCCTCTTCCCGGAATCTCTCTCTCTCAGGCGGCGCAAGTCTCACAGCCCCCACCCCCTTCACCGACCTTGGTTCTCTCTGCTCCATCACCAAACCCATCTCGACCCTCCCATCATCTTCTCCTCTCCATCGCCGGACTGTGCGCAGAAACGCCCCAGACGCCACTGCCCACCACTCTCTCCATTTTCCTCGCAGCGGTAGCGGGCATCACTGCCCTCTCCATCTTCCTCGCAGCCGCAGCAGCCAGGACATTCATCTCACTGTCTCTCCCCTGCCATCCTCAATATCCAAATAGGTCTTTCTCCCTCTCCCTCTCTTCTCTTCTTTTTTCCATTTGTATTAAGATCTGGATCTGGGTTTTAAGACCCCTGTTTTCATTTGTTTTGAATATCTCGATATGGGTTTTGATGGTTGTGTTGGATTGTGCATTTCTTTCTTCCTTCAATTAGAATGTGATCGATGTCTCTACCTCTTGTCGCCAGAATCCTTCCCTCCCCTGCCTTCCTCCACCATCCCTCCAGCTTCAGTTTCGACTTACAACCCTGCTCCACCCGCCTTGTCGCTGCCTTCCCCAGCTTCTCACCAGCCTTAGTTCACTCAATCCCCCTTTCTATCCCCTCCCAATCCGATGCCCTAGTCGCACCCCCGGCCTTCCCCAGCCCTGCAGAGGCCCTACCTCCTTCCTAACCCCTCCCAACCCGATGTTCTAGTCATACCCTCGGTTAGCCAAGGTCCAGCCTTACCTCCACTCTACCCTTTCCCTCCTCTGCCCTTGGCCACCTGCCCTAATCCCACCCAGCTCCCAACCGACCAAAAGGGCTCAGCGGAAGTATCACCTACAGCTATTCGGCGTAGTGCTCCCCTTTCAGAGCCTCCTGTTTCTCTTTTCCCCAAATTCCCTACAGAGGCCCTACCTCCTTGGCCCATACAGAAATCATATGCAAGTTTCTTCTCACCGGTCCACATTTCTCCTCCCCCTTCCATTCCTCCTCCAGCTTGGATTGATGGAAAACTTACCATGAAAATTCCTCAGCAGATGATTCAAACTAGCAAGGATTCCTTCTCCTTTTCGGCAATAGGAAAATTTGTAGGAAGAAGACCCTCTCTCGAAGCCTTAGAGCAATGGGTTCGGAGTACCTGGCGTCTGACCAGTCCCTGTTTTATCTCTCTCACAGAACTTGGAAATTTCCTCTTCAGATTTAATACTAAGGAAGATCTTGAAGCCCTCGTCTGCCAAAACCCCCTTACAATGGGAAATAAGAAGCTTCTTCTGTGCCCCTGGTCCCCAGGCGATAAGGAGACCTCCTGGCCTGCAGTTGCTCCTGTCTGGATTCGGTTGAAAGGGATCCCCTACCACTGTTGGAGCAGTGATATTCTTCTTTCTATTGCGGGATCGGTTGGCAAACCTCTTCGTCTCGATGAAATTACAGCTACTCAAAGGATGCTTTCTTACGCTAGAATTTTGGTGAATCTTGAGGTGTCTAAACCAGGTCCGTCTTCTCTTTCAGTGGAGCTTGAAGGTGAGAGCACAGTGGAAGTAGAGATCTTATATGAAAATGTTCCTTGCTGCAGCTGCCTTTCAGCAGGTCACCTCTCAGCCAAGTGCCCTTTCTCCACTAAAGCCAAGTGTTCACATGATCAGTTATCAGCATCGTATTAACAATTCACACGATCCCAATCACAATCTTCTCTCTCTTTAGAAGTTTTTAAGGTAATTGGTCCTCTTAAAAGCTCCATTCACATCATTTTATTCTTCATCATCAATTCTTCCATTCTCTTCTTAATTTCACCGAAAGTGTCAATCGATTAAAAGACCTTATTTTTTCTTGATTAAAAAACCCCAATTTCTGCTGGGATTTATTTTTAGTAGATTCTCTATGGAGAAACATTGAAAAACCTACTCTTGTATTTATTTTGGTGGAATATTAGTTTGTAAATGGGAATAATTTGCAGGGTTTTTGTAGTGATTACAATGTTGTGAAAAAAGGTGCTTTCCCAAGGATTGAATGAAGACTTGTTGAGATAACACACAGCTATGAACATTTTTTTTTAGCCAAACCTGGCTATGATACCCCATTGATATACACTTGCTATGATACCCCAATGCATTTGTGGGGTACACCAATGATGAATTCAACCCCTCACTCTTATGATCTCTTGAATTTTCACTCATCCCTTTTACAAAATTTGTAATCTTTGGATTGTTTGGCTAACTCTTAGCCTTGGGCCGCTTCTATTTCTTTGCATGTGGGGATTTTGTACAAACCAAATGCCTTGCAGTTTACCTAGGTAGGCCTTTTCTTATGCGTCAAGCTTTAAAGTCTAGGTAGACCTTTGCTTCTGCTTAGATTGCATTCTGTTCATTTCAGGCGGTTATGATATGGAAGAGAAAGCTGCAAGATCTTATGTTTGGCGGCACTTAAGTACTGGGGACCTTCCACTCATATCAATTTTCCTGTATGATTGGCAGCATTTTAATCTATTAACTAGCTGATCAATGCCTTATAGTTACCAAACGATGGGTTTATGGAATTGGCCTTATAGATGGGTTTTATGTGCAGCTGGACAATTACCATGATGAACTTGAAGAAATGAAGAACATGAGCAGGCAGGAATATGTGGCTCACTTGAGAAGGTACATCTAATGCACCTCCGTTTATTAACAGACACTGGCTTCTCTTTATTAGAAAAGAGAATAGATCTATAATCTCACTTTATTCTTTCTTACAGATGCTACTGTATGTTAATTTCTTTAAATTATGTTAACTCTTTATGGTTATATGATTGTTATGTTAGAATTGATTAAATGGACTGTTATGGACTGGGTAGAAAAGAAAGATGAGTAAGAACTATGCAAGTATAAATTAATTGATGAAAGTTTTGGGTTATGGTTGAATCAAAATGCAATCTATCTATTTATTTCATATTGCCAAGTATTCTGCTTTTAAACTAACAAGTTTGAGAGCAAAAAAGGCAGTCCCCTAGAACTAACAAGTTCCAATTAGGCTGCGTTTAAACAGTTCAAATTTGGCTAAACTCTCTTAATTCTGAAATTTAAAATGCTCATAGTATAAATGCTTTGTTCATTTCAGTAGCAGTGGGCAACATGTATCAGACCTTCTTCTTTTGGTGAGGGAATCTGTTTGCTTTGTGTAAATTTGATCTCACTTTGTTTTCCTGATTGAAAGTTATAACATGGAGTTTGAGATTCTTGTGAGTTGTTTGTATGTCCTCATCTCTTTTGTTTTCTGATCAAATGTTTGGGCTATGGGCTTTATTTTTTTTCTTAATCATTCTTTTGCTTATCTTTTGAGTTGTATTGAAAATCAAATTATTTTTCTATCCTATATGATTGGAAGATGCATAAATTTGTTGAACAAGCCTTGGGTATAAATAGACAATCAGATTTTAAGAGTAAGCAAACTAAGAAGTAGAACTGTGACTTGAAAGTATTCTCTCAAGTTTATCCTAAACTCTATTTCCTTTATACTTGTAGCTGTGCTTTCTAATTCCACCTAATTTTGCAGCTCTTAATAAAATTGCTTACGCCATTAAGTAAGAGAAAACTGAATCTGTGTAATTTTTTTTTTTTTTTTTAGAAAACTGAATCTGAGCAACATGTATCAGACCACTTTTCTTCATGATTTTGTTCATGTCATCCAATGTCTACAACAGACCACTTTTCTTGTTAGTTTGGCTATGCATTGGGCTAAGGCAAGTGAATAAACTGGTTTGAATGCAAGTTAATGAAATAATATTTCTTCTTTAAAGCTTAATTTGAAATAACCATGTCTTTTCTTTCATTTTCATTGGCTATATATATATTTTGGTTTCATAAAGGTTTTAATGTTCAGCTGTGATTAGTTTCTCTACAATGTCTTAATTTTCTGTTTGAGATTCCAACCTCCATTTCATCTCTCTCTCATTTTCTTATATTATCTTCTGCTTCATTTTCTTAGTTTCATGCTAAGTTACATGGCATCCGGAATTTCTGATATCGATGTGGACTGAATAAGAGGCCTGTGCCACTCCTTTGGGATATATTAGTGAGGAAATCCTCGACTTTGTAGGGTGGAAGAGAAGGTGCAGTAGCCAGCGTAGGAATTATCCTTCAGATCATACACTCAGGGAATCCATTTTTCATTCTCGATATCCACCATGGACCCATCACCTATTCTCCAACCAGACCCTTATTGTAAAACTGGCCTGTTCCTTGGCAATTGTTTCCAAAAAGGTCATGAATCAGTTTGTTTCTCTCTAACGAGAAAGAAAGGGTTTCTTCCGCAAGTACCATTCTCTTATAAAGGAGGCTCACAAAGTGTTTGATTCGGAGATAAAAGGCCAACCAAGGGCCAACAGGAAAGCTCTGTTTTTTAAAGTTCTTAGCTGTGAATCCTGAGACCTCTGAAAGACTTGGTTTTAGTGCTCATTCCAATTCACAGGATGCAAATGATAAGTATTAAGTACTGCCTTCTTGACCATACAGAATTTTTTTTGGAGAGAATTGACTCTTCTTTTTTAACAATCTCAGCAATGATTTTTGTGGAGCCATATGGGTAATAAGGAATAGCGGAGATAGAGGCCTGAATAAGGATAGCTGTGGATAGCTGCAGCTGCTAAGCATAAATATATATATATATATATATATATATTTTTTCCACTGCGGCAATTTCTTTCTCATTTTGCCAAGAATATGATAGAACATAGAGTTCCTGTTACTCAGGTCTTGCATGTCTTCCACTACCAAATAAATATTCAGCTTATTCTTCTTCTTTTTTTTATCCAACACTAATTTTGAGAATTGATGTTGCACGGAAGAAAAAAAAAAAAACAAAAGGTCAAGTGAGACAACTTTTTTTTTTTTTTTTGTAAAATAGCTGAGACACTGTTGTTTATCCTTTTGAGACTGAGATGTTTTCCCGCTAAGCTATTAGTGGTTTCGTAGTTTCTATGGACATATTGTTGGACATTTTATGCAGCATGTTATACATGCATTAATGTTGTTTTAAGCCTTGTGCAACTAGTGATTTATGATTTAACTTTTCTATCTGACTGGTAATCAGAAAACATGCTGAGCTTGAAAAGGTTTTCGAAGCAACGGATCAAACAGTTTGGGAAGGAAGCACAGGTCTTGAAGGACAAAGATTTGATGAAGAGTTTGGGCCAGTCAACTTGCATGCCCCAAATTTTATGCACTTGTGCTGATGAAACATATGTTGGTATATTGCTAAATACATGTCTAGCTTGTTCGTTGGCTTCAATACTTCACATGCCCCTAGATGAATCATCTGCACAGTTCTGTGCTGCATCTGTTGTTGTTGCTCTAGAAGAACTACACAAGGTCTGCTGTCTGGAAGTAGGAATCGTTAATTTCTAGTTTTGGCAGAGATTAGGAACAATCTATTTTGGAAAATAACAGTGGTAGAATGCAACTGACTGATTCTCTTGTTTTTGGACTCAGAACAGTGTCCTTTTCCGAGGTGTGTCACCGGATGTTTTAATGTTTGACCGATCAGGTCATATACAGGTTGGTCTAGAATGTGTTTCATCTACATTGAATTCCTTGTAATGTATAAATGTTATCACTAAGAAAACTTTGAGATCATCACATAATACCTCTCATAACCCATTTGTTCCGGAATTGTAGCTGGTAGACTTCAGGTTTGGGAAGAAGTTAGAAAGTGAAAGAACCTTCACCATTTGCGGAATGGCAGATTCTTTAGCTCCAGAGATAGTCCAAGGAAAAGGTCATGGTCTCGCTGTTGATTGGTAAGATGCCTTACGACAGAATCTTTGGTTATAACCAGCTGGGTTGACTTGGTTACCGTCTTTTTGGAAGAATTAGTTTTCATAGACAGAGATGCCAGGCTTGAAAGACTGCAACAACAAATTTCAACCTGATCTTAAGCTTTGAACCTCACTAGAAAGCATGTTGATTCCAACTATACTTTGATAATTCTTTTCATTGAGAGTCATGTGTTCTAAAATAGAGAAATGATCAAGTCCAACCTGTTGGAATACATTTGTAGCCCAACTCATCTTTTTGCGCTCACTTCTGCTACCTATATGAATTGTGGATGTTGAATGAAAGGGCTTTGTAAAGTTATAGCTAACAAACTTGCCTTCATTTTAAGATCATAACCATCTTATAAGGTAACTCTACGTTATGGCTATTACGATTTGGTTGAAACATTCATTTTACATGCTCTTGATTGAAATTCAATGGCTATGATCATCAAATCAAGTTGAAATTTAGGCCATAAATAGTCAACATTGGATATTTCCCATCCAGTCATCCACCATGCATATAGGTTGAATAAGAAAAAAAAGATTTATATAGATTGTGTACGTCTAAAGTTTACCTTCGGTTAATGATCATAACTATCTCATGAGGGGCCTCCAAAATATGTGGCTAGTAGGTGGCTGCAGTGGGCTGTACAAGGTGCCTTGGACTGCTATTTTTGCCCCACTGGTTAGATTTGATCATTCCACTTTAGGGATCCAGATAATGCTATAATTATGGAGATATTTTATATTGTACTATCACATATATTTATTAAATATGACAAGTGATCCAATGTATCCCAAGATACAGTATATTCCCCATGCATTTTTGGACTGCAGGGCCTGCCTCTATCAGAAAACTGTTGGATTTTAACATCTATCACTGATAAATATTGACCCATTTATCACTGTTGATCCAAGTGATGTCATCATTGGATGAATCATTCACAAGCGAACGATTCAAACGAATGACTTAAATCAGTACATCTTCAACCCAGTGGATAATATCTCTATATGTTAGGGTCCCTAACGAGGGTGGAGACTAAGATCCAAGGCTTTCCCTTGATTAAAGGTGCACATGCAATCTGAAAAGACAAAAAACTTGAAGGGAATATGGGTGGATACAGATGCAATGGGCTGCACAATTTTTCATTAATACAATTACAAACATCTTATACACATTAAATATTATATGAACACATTATATACTTCACATTGACTGCAAAACTTCCATTTGTGTAAAAATGGGTAATCTGTTGTGGTCTTGGCTGGATCCTTACTCGCCGCAATTATTAACTGGACAAAGAGGGATTAAAATCATTGTCCATGTAATACCCCAGACCCTGATATAGAGGCTAGAATAATAAGGTAAATTTATGTTATTAATGATTTATAATTAGTATACGGTAGGCCCCACTCCAAATTCCAGTAGAACCCTGCACGATAGAGTTCTTATGAAACTTAACTTAGATAACTATTTATAAGACCTCTCTCCTATCTATATATAGCCAGTTCTCTCCCAAGAAACCCAATTGTAGGAAGAGAATTAGAGTTTTGGAGAGGGAGGAAGGAGGGCTAGTGGATTCAGCCAGCAAGTGAGTAGAATTCTTATTCTGCATGTTGTGTTTGATTTTCACAGTAATGATGATGTTCGAATTGATGGTTTCCTCTTATTGGCAACTCTGTGTTTTTTAACCTCATAGAATATGATAAGGATGCTCGTCTTCAAATCTGATTTGGTGTTTTAAAAGAGTACATGCACTGTTCATATGTAGCAGTAACTTTGCTAACCCATTTCATCAATTATGAAGTACTTTTGTCCACATGGATAGTTCTAGCTTCTAAGTATATACTTTTGTTGCATCCGTCATAATCCTTTTCAAGAAGTACTTTTGTCCACATGGATAGTGAGACAACTTGAAAAAATTGCTAGTAGTTTCTATTATTTTTACGGCTGTATTAGTTGTTTTTACTTTTGTCCACACTGTCAACTTGTTCTCTTTGGTTTTTGTTTTTACTTTGTTCTTCACTTACATTCTTATAACAATTTTTTATTTTGTTTTTCCCTCAGTTCTTAATGCCAGATATTTTACTGGATTCATCGTTGCCCAGTTCTTCCCATAGTTTCTGATGTTTAAGACCATGGATTCTTGCAGAAGGTGCCTTGAGATTACCAAGTCTGGTATGTGGCAGATCTTAGTAGTCTTTTTTAGTTTACTCATGCTTTTGTGATTTATTCTTCTTCCATAAATGAGGACTTTTACTACATAACAGAGCATAGTATGTATAGATGCCCTCCAATCCAGAGAGAACAAATTGGCAGGAAAAATACTACAAATTTTGATCCTAATAGTCTGGCTTCAGGAATTTGGACATCTGAAGATGTGTGGATGGTTACTACTGTTTGTTTCATTTGGTGGCACAAGTTCTACATTTAAAGATTCTTTTCATTTTGAGACCGTGCTTTGATGGGACCCGCACGGGATAATGGCCCTTTACATGTTCACTATACATTTAAGGATAATGGCCCATTATTGATTACAAGACTCATTACTGCTTTAGAATTATCTTTGTTTCTGAAAAAGGTCAGGACCAACTTCCATTTTTATTGTTTTGTATCTTGTAATGAGAATGTTGTTTTTGAAATAATGACATGGTGTTGGATATAGAAATGACTGAACATAAGTTTTTTTGGTGCATCTTTCTAGTGTGTTGGGGCATTGAAGTGCTATGGTTAAATGGTGTATGACTGATGACGTAGTGGTGAATGACTTTGTAGTGTGTTGGGGCATTGGGTTGTTTATATGAAGTGTTTTTTTGTCATGTACAGGTACTAGCAGGTTGTAAAAAAAAATTACATGTCACACGTACAGGGGAGACTATGCCGAAATTTCGAGAAAATCTTTCCAGGTACATCCCATGGTTTTTGGAGGCATTATGCATGTAGTTCTCAATACATGATTTTGTCTTTCTTGCTTTAGTTTAACTTAGCTTGTTAAGTTGTACAGTACATGGAAGTGAATGAACTACCTATACTATACTATGCATGTGTATATATGTACATAGAAATTAATTTATTTATATATATATACAAAGGTTTTTGTTGTTTAGATGTTAGTATTTTGAGGTATATTGCAGGTTTTTTTATCGTGGTACAGCAGGTTCTTTTGATATTAAAAAAATAAATAAATTATGAAATTATATCGGTTTTTAATGAAACCGATATAACAAACCAATTACATATTTTTTATATCGGTTATTCTTAATCAATTATATCGGTTATAATTTAACCGATATAATAAACCATATGAAACCGATATAACAAACCAATTACGTATTTTTTATATCGGTTATTCTTAATCAATTATATCGGTTATTATGAAACCGATATAAAAAATCATATGAAACCGATATAACATATATTAATTATGTCGGTTTGGCTATAAGTTATATCGGTTTTACAATAATTTATTATATAAATACATATGATATTACATCGCTTTAGGCTTAACCGATATGAAATATTACACTTATTATATCGGTTTCGTTTATCTTTTATATCGGGGGTACTTATATCGGTTTGAAATTCACTCAAAAACCGATATAATAGGTCTTTTATATCGGTTTTTAGCCGATATAAAAACCCTTTTTTCTAGTAGTGTAAGTCCATGATTCACTAAATAAATACCACTTGGTTTAGACAATATTCAAAACATGAGTTTAAAACACATATTAATTGTATTTACTTTACTAGAATCAATTGCTTTTTTCATTCAATGAGGCCCATATAATATGGAGTCAAATTCGTTGATTCAATCCTACTCCCATGTTGACCAAATTATAAGATTAACCATTGGATTAATCATGAGAAGAACTGAGATTAAATTGTATTTGGTCAATGCAATAGTAAATGAGTAATATTCAGGTGGGAACTGATCTCACATATTATGTGAGAACTTTTTTGTGGGGCCCAATTGTGGGCCTCATTTGGGGATGGGACTAGGGAGGATGAAAAGATCTATGTGAGACCACCCAAGTATCAAGTTTGACTCGAAACACATGCCCCTAACCCCTTCATCCGTGGCCCACAAGTTTAATGACTTCATATTCCAAAAAGTACTCAACCCTCGATCCAACGGTTCAATTCATTCGGTTGTGTGCCAATTCTTGGGATTAGTGACTACCAGAGAGTTCCTTATTGATTGCTAGGTTTGGATGGGGCCCGCAAAAAAAATCTCATATATAGGTGAGAACTAGTTCTCACTTGAATATTTCCCATAGTAAATACCCCATTAGGACAAAAATTTCGTACAATTGTACGTAGAGAGAAAAGTGCGCATCTAATCGACAACCCAAATCACCAAATTACGATTACTCTCATTAAATGCAACTAAATAATAATTTTAATTAATATGCTAATCATCTTTTGTAAAGATGTCAATAGACCTCCAATTATAGGGTTACTGAAAATACTTGACCTGAAGAATTCAGATTATGATCTCTTTTTATTAGACCCAATTGAGAATTGAATATGGGCTTAAGTCCATCCACAAAGACCCACGTACCCGAAAAGTACATATTGAATGTTATATGGAATATATATTGCTAAAATGTTAATAATATTATCTCATACAAAATTAGAGTGAATAGTATCTTCTGTCAATGATGGTTATTACATATATTTCCAAGCAAATGATCTCTGGTTGGAAAAAATATTCTTTTTGCATTTCATATTATTTAGATCTGGAATCAGGTCTTAGGCGAGGCATATAAATAAAATTAGGTTCGAGTTGGGCCTACTATCAGTCAATATCAATAGACAACCCAACTCATTTACTTACCTAATATTTAGGCCATCATCAAAGTCAAAGGAACAAGAAAAAGGTAAGAGTACAATCATCCCATTATTAATTAGTACTTTTATTTAATTTTAAGGATTTTGACCTTACTAGTACGGTCTTTAAATATGATTCTCGCCTCAACACAATTGATATTTAAATAGGGGAAGTATTCAGGTACATCCATCCCTCATTATTTTTTTGGGAGGGAGACCCCCTTTTGGAAAGTGTCAAATACAAAAGGGGAGTGTCAAGTACATAGGACTCCCCATTTTGTACTTGATACTTTCTAAAGAGGGGTGTCCCTCACCAAAAATGGTGAGGGATGGATGCACTTGAATATTTTCCTTTAAATAGTTACTGTAAAATTATTTGTATAATAATGTTGTGCGATATTATATAAGATATCTCTTGAACAACTCTGTGAGAAATACTTAAATCTCAATCGCTCATAGGCGAATGACAGATTTACGGGCAGTTTCACGGACAATATCCCTTAACGCCCTTAACACGGATTCTAATGAAGCGGAAGTGTTAGTTATATTGGAAGCTCTAAAGATTTGTGTCTCTAATAATTTTCATAGCATAGATGTGGAAAACGATTCATTAAATGTGATTTTTTGGATATCTTGTTTGGAGAAGGGTCCATGGAAATTTCAATTTCTTTTCAATGAAATCAATAAGACTTGGTCATCATCTTTGAATGTTGAGCTTCATTATGTGCATCGGTTAGTGAATGGCATGGCGGATGCTTTGGCTAAGATGAGGTAGAAAGAGAGGTACATTTGTTTACTCCTCTGTAATTTGTTGTTTTGTGTTGATATTTAGCTCTAATACCTTCGCATGTTTTTTCTTTTCATCTTTTTTATTATACCTTTCTTAAGTCATTAATATATTTTCTGATTAAAAAAAAAAACAATATCCTTTAACGCGACTTGTGCTTTAATCATCTGAGACGTCATTTCTGCATGAAGGAATTCGTCCCTTTACTGCTTCCTCGTGAGTCATGACAGAGGTCACATACCTTGAAGGTGCTGTAATGGGGGGAGAAAAAGGCGAAAATCTGATAACTCCTTTAAGCCACTCATGTTGGAAAATTCCATCATGTGGGGCCACACATATAACCATTAAATGTGTTATGCTATCTTTGGTTAAGCCTAATTGAAGTGATCTAATTAAGACTTAAAGTTTTAAGGCTTAAGGGTATAATTGTCATGGGATTAATGTGTAGATACCAGAATACTAATTCTAATTTGATGAGGGGACAAATTAGAATTAGCAAATCTCATTATTATATATATTAGGGTTATGGTCCCCAATTCATATGGTAAGTTCCTATTCTCTCTAACATCCCATCATCAGAAAGAAGGTTTCTCTGGGCAGCCATATTGGATTGGAAGATCAACAACCTGCGAATAATTTTTACAATGGATCAAGGTATGTTTTCCGCTTTACATCTCTCGATGACTTGACATGGAGGATCTTGGTTGTTTAAAGTTTTTCTAGATTATAGATCTAGATCTTGTTTTCTAACAAGTGGTATCAGAGCTTCTCCATCTTAAGTCATTGGGAATAAGGTTGATTTTGATATATACATGGATCTGTTGTGTATAATTCTCTGCTATGATCGATCCAATCACATGGATGAATCATGTATTTTATTGATTTTCGTGATGAATCAAGTCTGTGATTTATTCCTCGTGACATGTCCTCTGTGCACACTATCTTGACATGTGCAAAATCCAATATGGGTTTTAAATTGATTTCCTTGTTTCATCCGGACATGGATCAAGAGTTCTGTTTGATTGGAACATGTGCCTCCAAGAGCTTCATTGCCGAATGTGAGGCCTTGAGAAACGTTCGACACCGGAATCTTGTTAAAGTCTTAGCTTCTTGCTCAGGCAATGATTTCAAAGCTCTGGTTTATGAGTTCATGCCCAATGGAAGTTTAGAGGAGTGGTTGCATCCAAAAGAGAAGAGGGCCATCGTTTGAGGAACTTGAGCCTTAATCAAAGGCTAAATATTGCCATAGATGTGGCTGATGCTTTGGATTATCTTAATAATCACAAGGGGGCTCCAATTGCTCATTGTGATCTAAAGCCTACTAATATTCTTCTTGACAATGACATGGTTGCTCACGTTGGCGATTTTGGCTTAGCAAAGATTTTTTTTGAAACTACCAATAATTCGTCAAGAACTGATATTAGCTCCATCACAATAAAGGGATCCATTGGCTATGTTTCTCCATAATCGACTCTTGAGTAATTTTTTTTTTATTTTTTTTTGGAGATATATGTTAATGACATATGGTTTCAGAGATGATAATTATGTTTCATCCATGGGTTTTTTGACATATGTATCAGATCTGATTTTTTTGGATCGATGGATTTTGCGCCGCCATTCGTCGTTTTATTTAATATTTTATTTTATTAATTTTATGTTTGATTTTTGCAAGTGACATGAGGTTTGGCGGCGGCACAACAAAACCTAGAGTTTTATTCAACTCAAATTCAAATATTTTATGGTATATCTTTCCTGGTTAAATAAAATTGTCCATCATTCTAAATGGGCTAATTGAAACAAGATGTCACCAAAGTGACCTCTCTTGTGTAGATTGTTCATAAGGAATATTGGATGTTTGTGTATATGTAAATTCATGCGGGTCTTAGTCGGCCCAAAGGAAGGTTAATACTTGGCCGAATTGCATACACACCCGTGGTGATAAACA
The DNA here is from genome assembly GCA_012931725.1 of Litsea cubeba. Classification (NCBI taxonomy): domain Eukaryota; kingdom Viridiplantae; phylum Streptophyta; class Magnoliopsida; order Laurales; family Lauraceae; genus Litsea; species Litsea cubeba. Next base: position 30,693,831 of record CM022949.1, read on the forward strand.
TGTGACGATTATCAGGTTTTCTATGTAAATAATACATCGATCCAAAGATAGATTTATTATTTGACATAAATTATTGTCAATGTTCGCTCACTACCACAAGAGTACCATTTACAATTAATATTACTGTCCAAAGACTTGATATTAATGCTGTGCTAGGTATCTTGAGATAAGACTTACCATTATTTGAATAAGTTGATTATCGTATTTGGTTATTAATATGAGCTTGTTTGTCTGTTTATTTTTTGTTATCTTTACAGCAAGTGTTTCTACTATATCTGCTAATATCAACTCAATACCTGTGCTTAATGGGACTAATTTTAAGGATTGGAAAGAGAACATAGAAATTGTTCTCGGCTGCATGGATCTAGACCTTGCACTACGGACTGAGCAACCCGCTTCTCTTACGGCTGAAAGTTCTCCTGATGAAAAGAAGAACTTTGAGAAGTGGGATCGCTCAAATCGCATGAGTCTTATGATCATTAAGCGCGGCATTCCGGAGGCTTTTAGGGGTGCGGTATCTGACAAGTTAACCACAGCCAAAGAATTCCTCGCCGAGATTGAAAAGCGTTTTGTGAAAAACGATAAGGCAGAATCAAGCACGCTTTTGCAAAGCTTGATTTCTATGAAGTATAATGGCAAGGGGAATATACGGGAGTACATTATGGATATGTCTCATCTTGCTTCTAAACTTAAGGCACTGAAGCTCGAGCTGTCTGACGACTTGCTCGTGCATTTGGTATTAATATCACTTCCTGCACAATATAGTCAATTTAAAGTCAGTTACAACTGTCAAAGAGAGAAATGGACTCTTAATGAGCTCATTTCTTATTGTGTGCAAGAGGAAGAGAGATTGAAGCAAGACAGGACAGAAAGTGCTCATTTGGCTAACACCTCTAAAGATAAGGGCAAAAAGAGAAAGAATAATGATGCTGCTAAGGGTCCAGCCCAAAAGAAACAACAACAAACAAATGAGGTTCAAAAGAAACCACAGCAAGCAAATGAGGGTTGTTTCTTTTGCAACAAGCCTGGACATGTGAAGAAGGACTGTACCAAATATCACGCTTGGCGTGCAAAGAAAGGTACATTTCTTACTTTGGTCTGTTCTGAGGTCAATTTAGCTTCAGTACCTAGAAACACGTGGTGGTTAGATTCTGGTGCTACTACTCACATCAGTGTTTCTATGCAGGGTTGCCTGAGCTGCCGAAAGCCAAGTGATGCTGAAAGACACATCTTTGTGGGCGATGGCAACTGGTAGAAGTAGAGGCAATAGGGCATTTTAGGTTGTTATTGAAAACTGGTTATTATTTGGATTTAGTAGATACTTTTATTGTACCGTCTTTTAGACGGTTTTTGGTTTCAGTTTCTTTATTGGACAAGTTTGGTTATTTTTGTTCATTTGGAAACAATCAAGTCAGCTTATCTACAAATTCCAATATTGTTGGAACTGGTTCTCTATGTGTATATGACAACTTATATTTGCTTGATATAATTGTTTCTTATAATGAATCCTTGCATGTGGAATCACGAGGTACTAAACGCAAATTGAGTAAAGAAAATTCAGCCACATTATGGCACAAACGCTTAGGTCACATCTCTAAGCCTAGAGTTGAGCGACTTGTGTCTGATGGAATTCTAGATTCCCTTGACTTTACAGACTTTGATGTTTGTATTGCTTGCATCAAGGGAAAACAGACCAAAACGAAGAAATTAGGTGCCAATAGAACTACAGATGTCTTAGAATTGATACACACAGATATCTGTGGCCCATTCCCTACGGCTTCTTGGAATGGCCAACAGTATTTTATATCATTCATAGACGATTACTCTCGCTATGGGTACCTATTTCTCATTCATGAGAAATCACAGTCTTTGGACGTGTTCAAAATATTTAAAGCTGAAGTTGAGAACCAACTCAACAAAAGAATAAAGTGTGTCCGGTCTGACCGTGGTGGTGAATACTACGGTAGATATGACGGATCAGGTGAACAACGTCCAGGACCGTTTGCTAAATTCCTAGAGGAATGTGGAATCGTCCCCCAGTACACCATGCCAGGGTCACCTAGCATGAATGGTGTTGCTGAAAGGCGAAATCGGACTCTTAAGGATATGGTAAGGAGTATGATTAGTCATTCTTCTTTAGCAGAGTCACTCTGGGGAGAAGCAATCAAAACAGCAGCTTATATTCTGAATAGAGTGCCAACTAAAGCAGCTGCAAAAACACCTTATGAGCTTTGGACAGGCCGTAAGCCTAGTCTCAAACATTTTCACATTTGGGGATGTCCTGCTGAGGCAAGGCCTTACAGGCCACATGAAAAGAAATTGGACTCCAAAACTGTGAGCAGCTACTTCATTGGCTACTCTGAGCGATCTAGGGGCTATAAGTTTTATGATCCCACACTTAAGTCAATTTTTGAGACGGGAACTGCAATATTTTTTGAGGATGTTGAGTTTGGGGGGAGAAATAAGGTTAGAGACATTGTCTTTGAGGAAGAATCGGTTTCGATTCCCACTATCGCTATTGACAATGTGCCGGTTTCTATGCCTGTCATTGATCAAGAAGCGAATCCGGATCCTCACCTAGACAATGTTGTTCAAACCCCTATTCAAGATGAGGTGATCGTTCCTGAGGAACAAACTCCACAACCTCAAGAACCAGTGCCATTAAGACGATCCACTAGAGAAAGGAGAAATGCTATTCCTGACGATTTTTCCGTATTTCTCCAAGAACATGAGGAAGAAATTGGAATGGTGGAAAATGATCCAATCAACTTCCACCAGGCCATGCAAGGTTCCAACTCTCAAAAGTGGATTGATGCTATGAATGAGGAGTATAAGTCTATGCAAGACAATAAGATTTGGGAACTTGTTCCTTTACCAAAAGGTGCGAAGCCCATTGGTTGCAAATGAATTTTTAAAACAAAAAGGGATTCGAATGGTAATGTGGAGAGGTATAAGGCTCGTCTTGTAGCTAAAGGCTTTACCCAAAAGGAAGGGATTGACTTTAAAGAGACTTTCTCTCCGGTTTCATCGAAAGACTCTTTTAGGACAATCATGGCACTTGTTGCACATTTTGATCTTGAGCTTCATCAAATGGACGTCAAAACAGCTTTTCTCAATGGTGACATTGACGAAACAATTTATATGAAGCAGCCAGAAAACTTTGAGTTGGGAAACCCAAATAATATGGTCTGTAAATTGACAAAGTCCATCTATGGACTCAAGCAAGCTTCTCGTCAGTGGTATCACAAGTTTCATCATGTGATTATCTCGTTTGGTTTTGAGACAAACGCTGTTGATAATTGTGTGTATCACAAATTCAGTGGGAGTAAGCACATATTCCTGGTTTTGTATGTCGATGACATACTGCTTGCCACAAATGATATAGGCATGTTGCACGAAACCAAGAGATTTCTATCAAAGAAATTTGAGATGAAAGATCTTGGTGACGCCTCCTTTGTATTAGGAATCCTGATACAACGTGATCGTTCTCGGGGTATTCTTGGATTATCACAAAGACGTTATATCGATGCAGTACTCAAAAGGTTTGGCATGCAGGACTGCAAACCAGTTGACACCCCTGTTGCTAAGGGAGACAAGTTCAGTCTCAATCGGTGCCCTAAAACTAACCTTGAAGTTAAGGAAATGCAAAAGATTCCCTATGCATCAGTTGTAGGTAGTTTAATGTATGCTCAGGTGTGTACGCGTCCGGATATTGCGTACATTGTTGGCATGTTAGGCAGATATTTAAGTAATCCTGGAATGGATCATTGGAAAGCAGCCAAGCGGGTTATGAGATATTTACAGAGAACAAAAGATCACATGCTCACATATAGAAGATCGGATCAGTTGGAGATCATAGGGTATTCTGATTCCGATTTTGCTGGATGCAAAGACAGTATGAAATCCACATCAGGCTACCTTTACCTGTTAGCTGGTGGAGCTATTTCTTGGAGGAGTGCCAAACAGACACTCGTTACTGATTCCACCATGGCAGCAGAGTTTGTAGCATGCTATGAGGCATCCAACCATGGTATATGGCTACGGAATTTTGTCACTGGGCTGCGAATTCTAGAGGGTATTGAAAGACCTCTCACACTATATTGTGACAATAAGTCAGCAGTGCTATATTCCAACAACAACAGGAGCTCATTTAAGTCAAAACATATTGCAATTAAGTTCCTAGTTGTGAAGGAGAGAATACAGGATGGACAGATATCCATAAAGCACATTGGGACAAACTCCATGATAGCGGATCCTCTTACAAAGGGATTACCACCCAAGGTCTTTCATGAGCACACTGCTCATATGGGTGTTATTTTGTGTGAGGATATCACACTATAGTGGGAGTTTGTATCATTTTATATTTTATTACTTTATGTTTAATTTTGGACATACTTATGCATTTATGTATTTTGGATATTTTTCTGATCAGAAATAAAGTTTCAGTACATTTCACTATGTTACATTGTATTCAATATTGATCTCACTAAGGAATAAAGAAGGACCAGTTGGAAATAGACATGTATAGATCACATTACATGTATTTTTCATGCTACGCATCTATGATTGATCTATGTCATTTGGTTATGTTGGTGTACGTGACCATTGATGGGTTTAGTCATGTTCAATATGACGAAAACCGCTTTGATCCTATACCGGCATAATCAATGGACGAGATTGTTTGGATATACCCTAAGATTATGATAGCAGAATTTTGGAGCTCATACAGTCATACACATTTGTTAAGTTACATATATGGCCCAGTGGGATATTGTTGGAAAATTCCATCATGTGGGGCCACACATATAACCATTAAATGTGTTATGCTATCTTTGGTTAAGCCTAATTGAAGTGATCTAATTAAGACTTAAAGTTTTAAGGCTTAAGGGTATAATTGTCATGGGATTAATGTGTAGATACCAGAATACTAATTCTAATTTGATGAGGGGACAAATTAGAATTAGCAAATCTCATTATTATATATATTAGGGTTATGGTCCCCAATTCATATGGTAAGTTCCTATTCTCTCTAACATCCCATCATCAGAAAGAAGGTTTCTCTGGGCAGCCATATTGGATTGGAAGATCAACAACCTGCGAATAATTTTTACAATGGATCAAGGTATGTTTTCCGCTTTACATCTCTCGATGATTTGACATGGAGGATCTTGGTTGTTTAAAGTTTTTCTAGATTATAGATCTAGATCTTGTTTTCTAACAACTCATCCTTCTTAAGCCATATCAACAGTGAGGGATGAAAATAATCTCTCTCTCTCTCTCTCTCTCTCTCTCTAATGGTAATGTGTATTAAAAAAAAAAGCATTACAAAAGGGATATACTAAAAAGCAAAGAAAAAAACTATAAAAATAATAATTCAAAAGTAGAGAAAAGAAAGGCTATAGAGGCCACAAGAAGGCCAATCAGCCCAAAAGAACAACTATAAAATAAAGAGAAGGTTACCTCCCTCCACTTAAGCCAAATGGTTTCTCCAGGGACTACTTAGAACTCCAGAAAGCCCAAAGGAATCAATATGAATACTTTCCTTCAAAGCATCTCCAATTAGAAAAATCTCTCTTTTCATTTTCTTTAAAATTCCTTATTTAATGTCTCAAACCCCTCAACATTTTTTTGCTAATTGGTAAAAATTTGTATTAAAAGAAAAAGAAGGGCAAAACTCATAGGACAAAGATAAGCAAAAATGATACATACAAGATTCAAAAAAGCCTTCCCAGAAACAGGGACCAAAAAGAAAGAGGGAGGGGAGAGAACACCACTATACTCTTCTCGATAGAGCAGCAACTCAGAGGATAACAAAACTGTCAAACATGCTTCACAGAACCTGCACAACAGCAGTGGCTACTTGCACTATAGTTGACACTACCACTACAGCAGAGAACTTGTTTCATCCAGAGGGCTGAAAAGAATACCACTACAAAACATAGCAACAAAGCTCCTCAGGCATTTCCCCAAATAGAGCTGGACCAAACAGACACCACCAGCATAACTCAAAACAGAGAAGGAGGCAAACAAAAAACAGCAGCAAGCTGCACAAAACCTAGAGACCATTGCAAGATTGGCTCAGAGTTTGGAAAAACTGAGCCCAACAGAACAACAAAACAGCACGCCTCACTGAACAGAAAAATCTTCCCAAGCTGCCTGATAACCAGAAAAGACAACTAAGAAGACAAGAGAGAGGAGGTTACCAACAGCATAGAACACTGCTCCAAGGATCACCAAACATCTAGCTCTGATTCTCCACCCTATCTGAACAGAAAGAAACAACCCAGCAGACAGCAAAACTGAGGCAAAGAACTAAAAAGACAATGCACTCCTGCTCCACAACCTCTACCCTGCAGAAGAGTAAAAGACGGGAGTTATTCAGTCCACCCAAAGGTCTTTAAAATTAGGTGAGAAGTCAAATCCCTCAACATTAAAAAAAGAAAGAAAAGAAACATCTTTACACCTGTCTCAAATTAAGGACAAGATTATACATAAACCACCCATCTCTCTCTTTCCTTACAAATAACCTCAAATGTTTATTTTCATCTCCTCTTTTACTACCACTTTCAATTTTTCAATTTAAAATCCCTTCTCTGTTCGTAAGTTCATTTCTCTCAATTTTTGGAGTCCATCATTCCTTATTTCCCATGATCCCTCACTCTCTATTCCAAAATCTTTCACCTGTTCATTTTTCCACAAAATGGAGAGATATTGGCCATTTTTTTTAGTGGAGAAGGGCAGATAAGGAGAGAGCCTAAGCACAAAAGGAGCATCTTTCAGTGAGCAGTGTTGTAACAACACTTCCCCCCACGCCAACCCACCCCACCCACTATCACCCAATCATAGCCCTTAACACTTAACAGCTCCATTCCCACTACCCTTCAAACCAGCAAGTGCGCCTTTCCTTTTCAACCACATGCACACTAACCTACATCTTCTTCATCCAAGAAATTAAAATCAAGCAATAACACCAGCAACAATGTACCGACCAAAAAAAATCAAAAATCAATTCCAACCCCCCAAAATCTAAAACCCTATTATCAGAAAAGGAAAGAAAATTAGAAAACCCTAATTAAAGAATTGAAGAGTTGAGGAGAGAAAAAGGAGAAAGAGATTATCTGTAGAGTGGAGTGGAGAGGGTATAAGGAGGTGAGGGAAATTCAGTTGAATCTTTCCTCATTATCTATATTTGAAATAATTAATGCCTTTTTTTTAACATTTCTCTTTGTTTTGTATGATTTTTTTTTGTCGGTTCCTAATTTGTGTTTCTAGATTTGTGATTAGTGGGTTGGTCTTGAGTTTTAATGGGGATATGGTGGGAGCAAGCAAATGTTTGGTGTTTCAAAGTGAAATCGGTGAACCCCCATATTTTAAATGTATTAGTCATGGTTTAAAATCGCAGTTTGCGGTCATCGCGTTGCGGTTGGCGGTTATCGTAGTTCGCGGTCATCGCGGCCCATTGCAGAGCGAATTTTTATTTGATTCCCAAAAAATCCGAAAAAACATCTTAAAAATCTAGAATATTATAAAATGATTGAAACTAATATTTTTTTTCCATTAGTGTGCACACTTAAAAGCAAAATAATGGTCCCCTCAAGTTATAGCATCATGTATTCATTGCTGTAACGATATATATATTAAAATAAGCTGAAATATCATAAATTTGACATAATGCAACCATAATATTGGACAAACTAACAGTGTTAACACTTAAACATTTAAAGTCTACAACCAATCAATAAATATTTAATAAATGTAAGTTTTTGTTTGGACAGTCATCTAGTGATTGTGAGTAACATCAAATCTAAGTATATAATTCAATATAAAGCCTTTGGTTTATGAATTAGTGTATTACACAATCTTTAAAAAAAATAACTAAAATAATTCGGATTTAAATAATGAAAAAATAAAAAATATAACAAAAAGTGCCAAAACTCACACTTTTTTATTCCAAAAGTGTAGATCTATCATAAACTAACACATTATAAATGCATTTGAACACTAATTTGAAAAATATAAATGGTTTCAAGAAAAGCCCCAAATTTTGAAAATAAAAAAAATCTAGATCTAGTGATCTACACCTTAAAACACTAGATCTAGGGAAAAATTAGTGAGTAACATACTAACATCATATCTAACTCAATATAAAGACTTTGGTTCATGTATTACATAATCTTTAAAAAAAATAACTAAAATAATTCGGATTTAAATAATGAAAAAATAAAAAATATTACAAAAAGTGCTAAAACTCACACTTTTTTGTTCCAAAATTATTGATCTATCATAAACTAACACATTATAAATACATTTGAACACTAATTTGAAAAAAATGTAAATGGTATCAAGAAAAGCCCCAAATTTTGAAAAAAAAAAATCTAGATCTACACCTTAAAACACTAGATCTAGGAAAAAATTAGTGAGTAACATCATATCTAACACAATATAAAGATTTTGGTTCATGCATTACACAATCTTTCAAAAAAAAAAAAAAAAACTAAAATAATTCAGATTTAAATAATGAAAAATAGTACAAAAAGTGTTAAAGCTTGAATTCTTTTTCTCCAAAAGTGTAGATCTAACACATCTCAACCACCTCTAAGTTATTTTGATGTTGAATCTTGAAAATAACTTCAAAACATAAAAAAATGAGCTTACCAAAGAGGTCTCTTGACTTTGATTAGCTTTCCTCACATACAAATCCACCCAAAAGTCTTAGATCTAAGCCTTAGGTCTCCTCCAAGCTACTTACAGCCCTTAGGAAGCTCTTAGCAGCTCTCAGGTAAGAGAAATAGGTGAAAGAAATAAAGAAATGAAGGACTGCATAGGTTTTTAAAAAAAATTTCCGTCGGCGTACATAATGGCCGTTATTTTGAATATAACGGCCGTTATAACGCTATGGCCGTTATATTCAAAATAACGGCACATAACAGCTGTTATTTACACGATATGAAGGGCCCCATGACATACCGGTCGTTATATGTTAAATATTAGTACGGTATCACCGTTACATAACGGCCGTTATTTTAATCCTTGATTAGAGTGCTTCAAATGAGTGGCTTTTCATCCACTATACCTTTTATGGAAGATGCATTTAGATATCATCAAATTCTTGTTTTTGTTTAATCTTCCAAATAAATACCACAAAAATAATAGAAATATATCAATCTCAATAAAATTACACAAAGGAAACTTCTTCTACATTTTTTTATTAAGTCCTTATCAAATCCTCTTTTTTATTGCACTTGGCTACCTATATTCCTTTCTTTGGTAACTATAATCTTAAATTTTTGGGAAAAACCTTCTACCATTTTTATATTCCTCTAATTTATCTTGTAGAATATTTATGATGTTCATGTCCTTTTCTTGCGGATAAAAGTTTTAACATATGTTTGTGTATTTTTCTTTTCTCTTACTAAGCCCATGTTTGTCACCTCTATTTCCAGCCTTTATTTATCTAAATGTCTAAAGCGGACAGATATTATGAAAATAAGAGCGTTTGGCACAACATTCTGGCCTCTGTCCATTTTAGACATTTAGATGCAAATCCTCTAAAATTCAAATGCTCAAAAAGTGGGCAGCTGAAAAATAGAGCTTTGCCATTTTCTTTATATATATGAATCTTTTTTTTATGGCACTACTTTTACTGGGTTTGTCAGAGAAAAAGTAGAGATACCAAACATGGCCTTAAGTAAATTTTATTAAGATCTAGAAAAACTAAAGTTAGAACAGGCTTATACAAAATTAGTATTTTTTCATTGTTATTCAATTTTCATGGCACTTAACCCATGCGACGCACAATCTTACTTTTTTTCTTTTTCTTTTTCCCCCTTTTTTTTTTGCAAAGAATTCATTCTATGTATTAATATTAGCATAAAGTTTGCCATGACACACTTCCAGAGTTAAACCAAAAGTAAGTTTATCTGAACTTTGTTGAACTACTCCTTTTACACACGCATTTCAAGTTTCTTAATTTAGTTCTCATACCATAACTTCATGAGTTCTTTGATTCACACTCGACCTCCCGTTTCCTTATTTGCGACACGGTCACGATTTACCGCCTGATGTCCATGAGCATCATAATGGTTCAAGTGAAGAAATGCACATGTGATTGGATGGATGGAGGGATTTTGATGGATTGATGGGATGTTGAAGGGTCAAGAGGATTGTAGAAGACTCTAGAACCTTTATAGGTGTTACTGTAAATATGTAAAATGTGTGGAGCATGTAGAAGATTGTGGATGAGAGTAGCATTAGGATAAAGTTTATTAGACATGATCTATAGAACTATCTAGAATTATCAGTGGCTTAATTTTGTCAATTCCTTGTATAAGATGAAAGTATAAATATAATTTTAGGCATGCATTTGTCACAACGAGGTTTGAAACCAATCAAGAGTTCTATTCTCTAATTGTTCTCTCTTATTGTGTGAGCGAGTCCTCCAAGTGTTAAACACTGCTACATGATATTAGATGAGAAGAGAAGGAATGCCGTACGCATAAAATCCGTTCTTCAAATTTATTTAATAAATCCTATGTTTCACTTCGATCCTCTCTCCGAAAACAAATAATTCTCTAAGTGATCCTCTCCCTTCAACAAAATCATAGAATGTACTATTATGTCCTATAATAACAGTAGGGTTGTCAAGGCTGCAAACAAAATCTTATCGTATCATATTAGTTTTTTTTAATTAGACTTAAAGGGAAATCTAACTCACAAACCCTAAAAAAAATGAAACATATTAAAATCTTCCATTCCCAAAACTCTAATGCCAGAGAATCGAAAAGGGGAGGAGATGCATTTCCTGTGTTTTGGCAAATATAGCAAAACTGATCAAGATATCAACAATAAAAGAAAACAATACTGAAGCAGTTGCCCTAGAGAAAAGAAGTGATTTTTTTTAAATATTATTATGTATAATAATTCTTTTATATATCATGATGCTAATCCTCATTTCTCAAGCTACGGACTGTCGTAATGAAAAAGTCAATCTGTTTATGCAACTTCTAAAATAATGAACCAAACAAGTTACTTTATCCTTTTATAAAAAATATTATTTAGGAATAAATGAGATAAGCTAATTTGATAATATTGTGATATGAAACTAGGACAATATGGAAGACATTATTAAATATCTTAGCACACTAGTCACATAGTTTAAGTAATGTGCTCGATTCTATTTGTTGTCAGGTTATTAATAAGATTATCGGAGCTGAAGTTCTGCTAGTTGTATACTAGTTCATGTACTGCATTTTTATTTTTTTATAAAGCAATAATATGGACCATCAAAACATGTATGACAAGTCTCATTTGATTCAATTAGATTTATTTGAAACAGGCATTAGAACTTTTCCAAATAAATTGTTTAGTATGTGTGGTTCAAATAAACATTAGCTCACTATTGAATTAACTAATACTGTCACTTGTAATTCTTTGAAATATCACCCTTGTGTTTTATAACAAAGCAATTAAACTTTAACTCCCTAAGATGAATGATGATGATGATTTGATGCATGAATCACAATCTTTAACTCCATATGTGGTTCCATTTGAATAAAACAAAGGTCATGAAAGTAAGGGCCGGGGATGAAAAGAAATTGACATCGATCAGTGGCTAGTGGCTAAAACTTAATCCACTCAATGATGATGTTGATGACCATCCATCTAATTAAACTCTCAAACTTCAGTAGTTTCTATTGGTGAAAATCAGTCTAATGAATGACAACTTGAATTTCCTTTTCATTAAAGAATATGTCCAAGACAGACGTAGAATCAAACACTCTCGTCAAAAGAAAACATAGTATCAAACATAGGTGGCAATACTGTGACCTATGGGGATATCCATAAAAAAAAAACTTCACCTGAGATTCGGTTATTATTGTGTGGTAAAATATTAAGTCTCTATCATTAATTGCTAATTAGAGTTCTTTATAATTTTTTCGGTAAAAATACCAATATATATTTATATATTATAGATATTATTTATTTAATATATAATAAAAGACAAAGGGTTGGGCCCCCTCGAGCCGTCTAAATCAAGCCCTAGCTTGGCCCTTACGTTGTAAGATTTTCAAAATTGGGCCCTACCCTATCCTTGGGGTTTAGAACAAAAAGAAAAGCCCTCGCTTTATTTAGGCCCAGATAAGTACATGGGTCCGGTTCCACCTTGATCCAGACCCGTGGACCCGAGACCCGACATATTCCCTCAATTTTTTAAAATCTCTCCTAAAAGCCATATATTTTTTTAATATCATTCTCTACCTACACCCATACCCAGATCCAGACCCATTCCATATACGGTCCAGTTCCGGAGCCAAGAAACCGGTTCCGGGTCCGAATTTGGTTCCACCTTCTCCATAACGGTTCCGGGTCCACCATGGACCTGGACCGGAACCGACCCGTTTACAACCCTACCTAAATAATTGGCACAAGGAAATAAAGGCTAATAGTTGACGGAAGGTTAGGCACATTTTTTTATCATTTAAGAGGGCCCAATATGTAGACTTATTACGAAGAAAAGGACCCGTTCCCTCTTTTAATAATCCAATCAACTATTTAGCGGTCCATGATCTACACCATTCATTGGATGGGCCACAAAATGGATCGATAGAGTAAAGAGTTTTCAATAATGGTCTTTCACTAAATTCTTTATTGATAATGTTAGAACTATGAATTGAGTTTATAATTAGAATTTGACCTTATCAAGTAACAAATACTAAACCCAACCTACTATCATCATGATGTAATTAGATGAAATACAATTCATTCTCAAGTAATATGCAACCACATCCATATCAACTTAAACCTTGCATTGCATTTATCATGTCAAAATCTATATAATATGGCAGCTCATTGTTTGAATCCTGTGACATTTTGAGCCCTTGGATTTATACATAAATCCAAGGGATATTTTGGACCCTTGGATTTAAAAGGGGAATACAAAAGGGGGCAGCAAGTTAGAGTTATTTACAGGTATTGCCATCCCCTTTTCATTTAAAAGAAAATGAGTTAAAAGTTGGAGAGATTTACAAGTTTTTGACATCCCAATCAAAATAAAAAATGGTCAGCAAGTTTGAGTTATTTATAGGTATTGCCATTCCTTATTCATTTAAAAAAAAAAACACTACTTCACTGATGATGAGATGGGACCAAGATAAGAAGATGATATGAGCAAATTGGGTGAAAGATTTCATGATTCAGTTTTGTTAAGAATAAATGAATGAATGGAATTATATCATTTGACAATCAATTGGATTTTTTTTTTGTGGAATCCATTTTATGGTTGGACTTGCTTTCGAGACGCATGGAACCTAGGTTCGGTCGGTCTGAGGCATATCCAGGTTCGGTGGTACGTCGTGCGTTCAGGCACGGAAAATTTCTAGTACCATATATGGAAAGACATGGTTGAAACATTTAGGGCATTTTCACTAGTCTGAATAGTGGGTGATAATGAGCACCAAACTAATCCTAATGTAAGTCCATCCGTGCCCTTTTTTTGTTTTGTAGAACCCTCCGTGCCCTTATTAGAGTTATGAAAGGCACAAGGGGGACAAGAGATTCCAAACAAACCAGATGAAATACTAATGTATGAATCCATTGAATCCAAAGCATTCAATCAAACCCTGCCACCATGAATTGGCAAAGGTCTCAGTAATCACCCCAATTCACCATGAATTATCAAGGGACATGGGCTGCCACAAACCCCAGTTTTAATGATATCATGGCTGAACCCATTACCCATTCAATAAGCATCTTTGACTTAACCAGATATGCGGTGGCCGTGCATTGGCAATGGGAATGTCTAGTTGGTGGGTGACCAACTAAACTCACAGTTCAGATAGTCGTAGTCAAATAATAGTCAAGATGACCAACACAAAAGAAACAAAAGAGCAGGTCAGGTGGTAGAGGAAACAAGTAATTGGATTGACCGGAAACAATGAACCAATCACATGTTTTCAGGGCTAGGTTGAGGCCATGGCTGGCAAAGGCCAGATTCAGTTGGGGACCCATTAGGTTAAAGTCTGGGCTCAATGTGTATTGAAGGGTCCAAGCTCAGATCTAAGATGGACCCTGAACCCAGGACTGAGCCTGTCCCATTAGAAATATATTAGGCCTGAGCCCACCCACTAAAGGCCCTGGTTACAAAGGTCCAAATCTAAATATGGCCCAAGCCCATCGAAGGCCCTTATTTAGCAAAATAATTATACTGTTCAATTAAACATATAAAAATTATATTATACACATTTTTGTAATTACATCAAACACACATACTAAATAGAATTACAACAAATATACATCCTAAATACACAAACATGCACACAAATACATATATCCATCTCTAACCAAAATCCAATGTGCTTAGATCCTGTGCCCCAACAGAAAAATCCAAACTGTGAACCTTGTGTCAGGCCTGGCCCATTGGGCTAATTGTTACAGTTCAAATCATTAGTTACTGGGCTCGAGCTCAGGCTGAATAGAGCAAGACCTGAGTCCATTTGACTGCCCTAGCCGACGCCCCATCACGGTGTGAAGGAACTCTTGTTAAGGATTTGGGGGGCGTTTGTGCAGCGTCTAAAGTCGCAGAAAGAGAGGGAGAACTGGCGCCTTCCTTATCTGCATTTGGTGTACAAAATGAGAGAGGAAATGGATATTTTCGCCTACTTTTTCGCGATAGAGGGGATCCGAATATCCTATGTAGTGGGGTCCGACTTGGGTAAAAAACAGACCCTAGGCCAGGGATCTCATTCTCATGTCCTTGTGTCTTGACCCAAGACTTGGTTTGAGTTGTGTTATCTGTTGTCCTCAGCCCATAGTTATTTTGAACTCCCATCTTTGACCATTGAATGTGGAGTGGAGACTGCAAAGTATTGACCATTGTTGTGAACGAAATTTGTCTGGACGGCACCATTCATCGTTCACTTCCAAGCCTAGCCATTGTCTCTAGCAGGACGGTCAGATGGAAAGTTTAGATGGAACAAAGGAATGCATTGTTTTTTTGGTAGAAAGAACAATGCATTGTTGGAACAGCTCCACATATCATAATTTATTACAACGGCGGTTCTTTGGTCTCTCACTCACCGTGGGCCCCACTGTGGACTACCCAATACAAAACCATAAAAGACTATTGGAGCCATTCTGATTTTAGACAGAATGGTACCACTGTAAAGTTCCAATCACCACTCCATTGTAAGGTCACGTAGAGATAATTGAGATCGTTCAAGATAAATCACAGTCCTTATATATATAGGGAGATATTTATGTGCATTCATCTCTCACCAAATGGTGAGGGACAAACTTAATGGAGCCCACCTAAGGCCCCACTGATCATGGGACTTGTGGGGGATGGAAAGAGACATCTTGGAAGGGCCCATATATCAAGTTTGGGGACAATCTCATACCTCTAACCCTTTCATACGTGACCCATGAATTTAACGACTCTATATTATAGAAATAAAATTGACCCTCAATCCAACGGTCTAGTCCATTCGGCTAGGTGATAATTAAATGGATCCAATGTAATTTAGGATGTCCCATGTGTATAGATGGTTTGGATGTATCATAAAGTCGGTCATTCTATATTGCCCCTCACCATAATATGGTGAGGGATGAATGCACACGAATATTTTCCATATATATATATATATATCCTCAAATCTCAGTTTAAAAGGAGTGGACCCCACTTTACAATCAAGCACATCATAGAAGCTGTGATTAACACCAAGGCAAAGCTCGATCACGTTTCGTAACGTGCTCAATCCAACGATGGGAATGAGATTTATAAAAGTTCATCTTTACTAGATCAATCATATTTTTAACTGAAACTTGGGGATACAGAAATAAAGGGGATGAGACTCATCTTTATTACTGGCCCGAATTATCTCCATGTGAGTCCCACGATGGAGTTTATAAAAATTTGTTATTTAGAATATGTCGAATTGAAACTATTTAAGCGAGTCCATATTTGGTGAGGAAAAATCTCACGGTGACCATGACCATGACCACGAGTGAACCCCTTCATGATCCACTGTGTCACGTATCCGGTCAGGATCTGCCCGCAGTGACGTGGCGGAAAGAGGATTCCAACTCATCCTGAGTGTATAAGTGGGCCCTTTCCCACGTCATGTTCAATTAAAAAGTTCGATAGCGAGTGGTGGCCGCGGCTTGTCGTTTTCTAATGATAAATGGAGGAGAAGGTTTTCTCTTCTTACAAAACATAACATAACATAACAGCTCCTGTTTTTTTTTTTCATTCATTCGTCTTCCCCAAATCTACTCTCCTTGCGCAGTAAGTTTCAGGTATAGAAATTCAGCTTCATCTTCTTCGTTCGTAATCACAATCTATCTTCTCTTCTCTATTTCGAACTTACTCTGCTCTGATTTGTTGTTTAGTTTAAGGTTGGATTGTTTGATCTTCCTCGTTTTTTTGTTAGTTTCTTCTTCTGTTTCCTATTCTTATGATTCATGATGCTGAAATTCAAGCTTAGTTTTTGCTTAAATTTGTATTCTTTGTGTTTGTTTTTTACTTGTACTGAAAATTTGTTGCATGATCCGAGCTGAATCTTCGGTTTTTGAGATTAGGGTCTTCGACAAGTTTGATTCTCTCCAATTTTCTATCTTTCTTTGTTTCTAGGGTTTTATATAGATAATGCTGTTTTGGGATTGAGATTAGTTACTGCAATTATCACCTGATAATGCTTTGAGTTAGATTATTGCTCATGGTTAGAATTATATAGATATGATCAGGTCTTGTTCAGATTGAGAAATGCTGCTGTTAGTGATTTTCTCCATTTGTGGAAGTTAGGGTTTCTTAGTTTTTTAGGAAATGGATTTAGAGGTTGTTTGGATGTAGAGGAAATTCTATGGCCAGTTTTCTACACCTCTATTTCTCCACCTTTCCTCCTCATAATGCTAGCAGACCAATGAGTTAGAGTTTCATATCATCTTTTTGATGTTTTCTTTCACTCAGTTGCAGGTAAATTTAGGGTTGGGATTTTTTTGATAAATAATTTATTTTACAGGGGAACTTGAATGATTTTATAAAGTATTTTTAATTTAGATACTTGAAAACTTTTTGTGATTTTAAGGGCTTTCTGAAGTTAAATTTCTCTTTTGTGTTTTAAGGCATCTTTTCCAGGAATTTTAGAATGTGTTTTTGGTTATAAAGATTTAGGGGGTGTTCGGAAACAAGATATTTCAAGTGATTTTGTTATATTATATACTAGTTTAGAATCTAATCTACTCACCAAAAAAGGAAGTGTTTGGATAACTTAGAAAGTATCTTACAATATCTCACTTTCTTCCAAAATCCTTCATATTATATTATTCAAGGATATGCGGTATAAAATAATCTTTTGTTACAAAACTTTTCCTAAATACCAAAGAGTTCATGGAAAACTATTAATTATAGTGGCCCACTATAAGATTTAACATCAATGATCCTTATGAGTGCAGCTATGACTACCAATTTTAGATTGGCCCCACAATGCTTACAAATTTAATGTGGGGTCCTATAACCATTTCACAATTACAGAGCCCTTGTTAATTATCAATATTAGGCGAGTCTTAATTACTAATATTCCACTAAGGGCTTTCATCGTGATTACCAACATCAGGTGGGTCCCATACTACCAAAATTAGCTAGATTCCTCATTAATTATCAAGATTGAATTGTGTGATTGCAATTATTAGTTTGTCATCATTAAATGGGTCCCACTATTTGATAGCTCCCCTTGTGTTAATATGACTACCAACATCAAACGAGACCCACAATAATTTCTCATAGATGGATTCATCAATGATATCTCAATTAGATATAAAAAAAAAAAAAAAACCTAGATAGGCCCATTTGTGATAATCATCATTAGATGTATTACACTATGACTATCAACATTTGGTGGTCCTACCTTAACTAAACAACATTGGTTGGATCTCATGGTTTTTACATTTAATCTTATGATTTTTTTAACAATTGATGGGTCCTACCATGATTATTAACATATGTGATTACTAATTAATGGAACCTGCATTGGGACAATTGATTACTTTCATTCCATTTCTTATATGGTATATCATCTTGTCAGTTTTTTATAAATTGCCAAACACTTCAAAGGTACATTGAAATTTGTGAAAATTGCAAACACCAGAAGTGACTCAAGATAATAATATGACAATATTTTGTTCTATGATAATGAAATCTTACAATATTTAAACTTGTTGATACTATATTATGCATTTATCCAAACACCCACTTATCTGTAAATGAAAAAATGATGGCTTTGGAGGCTATGTTATTAGGTGCATTACTTTTCTTCCATCTTTTTCACTCCAAATCATTGCCAACACTGCAAAGGTGGCACCCAAATTTCATGCCTGGTGTGGTTTTTCATTTTGGTGTTCTCCATTGCATAGCTTGTTCTGTTAATTCTAGTGAACTCAGTAGGGGGAAATAAACCTTTTGCGATCCTCCGCATTAGGATTTTGTGTGATATGTTTTGAATTTATATTTCAGAAAAGCTCTGCTTTTTATTTATTTATTTTTAGACAAATGTTATTTTCAAATTTCCTCTCAGTTATCATCATGGTGAGGAAGAGGAGAACTGAACTTCCAACCACCAGTGAGGGCCCTGATTCTCAAGAAGCCAGCAGCAGTGTGGGCCGTGGGGCCCAGAGCCAGGTGGAAAGGGCTCCACTACAGGAGGGTGGCAGATATCAAGGAGGAAGAGGTGGTGGGGGTGGCCCAATCCCTCAGACTCAGCATGGAGGCCGTGGTGCTGCCGGTGGCCGTGGCCGATATCAGCAACGGGGTGGGATGGTGCATCAGCAATCTAGTGGCTCCTCAGTTGAGTATCAGGGCCGTGGATACCAGCCACGTGGAGGAATGCTACCCCAGCAATCTGGTCATGCAATGCTTGAAAGTGGTGGCAGGGGCAGGGGCAGTGGCAGGGGTGCTGTTGTAGGTGGGCATGGTGGTGGTGGCCCTTCCCACAGGCAATTGGTTCCCGAGCTGCACCAAGCTTCTCAGGCTCCTGTCCAGGCTGCATATCCAACCCAGCGAATCCCATTTGTGAAAGAATCCCTGCGAGCCAGTTCTTCGTTTCAATCACCTGAGACTTCAGATGTTGTGGAACAGCTTCAACAGCTTTCAGTTCAGTCCGAAGGGACTCTCAGCCAGGCATCTCACCCTGTTGCCCCTCCTGCTTCGAGCAAATCGATGAGATTCCCACTCCGTCCTGGAAAGGGTAGCATTGGGGGCAGGTGCATGGTAAAGGCAAACCATTTTTTTGTGGAGCTACCAGACAAAGATCTTCACCAGTATGATGTGAGTATTATGCTGCTGTTTATATTTGTATTAGTAACAGTTAGACTGATATAATGTTATGTTCATTTAGGTTTCGATTACTCCAGAAGTTACTTCACGTGGTGTGAATCGAGCCGTGATGAAGCAGCTTGTGAAATTGTACAGAGACTCACATCTTGGAAGGCGGCTCCCTGCTTATGATGGTCGGAAGAGTCTTTATACTGCGGGACCATTACCATTTACTTCGAAAGAGTTTACAATTACCCTCATTGATGAAGATGATGGCCAAGGTGGCCCTAGGTTTGGAAACTTGACTCTCTCTCTCTCTCTCTCTCTCTCTTCCCCCCGCCCCCGGGCTCTCGTGTGCGTGCGTGCATGCACATTCTCAGTCATACCATCATCTTGCATTATAGAGTGCTATTTTTGTATTATACAGACGAGAGAGACAGTTTAGAGTAGTCATCAAGTTTGCCGCTCGTGCTGATCTTCACCATCTAGGATTGTTTTTGGAAGGGAGGCAGGCAGATGCACCTCAAGAAGCTCTTCAAGTTCTTGATATTGTCCTGCGCGAACTCCCTACTGCCAGGTTAGTATCATGATATTCAAAAGATGTTTGATTTCATAATTCAAGGATTAGGAAACTGATTCATGATTGTTATTAGGTACTCCCCTGTGGGTCGGTCATTTTATATGCCTGATCTAGGGAGAAGGCAAACACTTGGTGAGGGATTAGAATGTTGGCGTGGTTTTTACCAAAGTATTCGTCCAACTCAAATGGGTCTTTCGCTTAACATTGGTATGTTTAATTCTTATTGTTTGTAGTGAACCTTTTTTTTTTTCTTTAAATGTTTCAGCTGTGAAGAGTTCTTCTCCATTATTATGATTATCGTTATTACTATCATATTATTATTGTTATCATAATATTCCCTGTTATGGATTTGTGAATGCTCTTAAAATGGTTTTTTTTTTTTTTTTTTTTGTCAGACTGGAGTTTTTTTAAGTACTAGGAAGTAGCAACATGTATCCTGCTTTGGGCTAAAATAAAAACAGCTTGTTGGCTCACAAGTCATGAGTCGAACTCGACTTGGAATTCAAGGAGTGGAGTCAACTCATCTACTTGAAGAGTTATGTATAGTATTTATGCAAATTATAGAAATTTTCATGATAAAAAGGTGTCCAAATAGTGGGCAGTATAAAAATGGTTTAATGAACTTTATGGAGTAAAGTTAGGTCTTAAAGCCTTATGGTGGGTTTCTAATACTCTATAAGGATATATATGTTTGGTGATGAATGACATGATCCTCAACTATCATCCACCTAAGATTTGCTTAATAAATTCAAGTGTTTCACTGCATGTGTTAGTTTATATCGGATAGAGTACAAACTTTCATCCACTTTATTGTGCTCTGCTACAGGTTTATGAGAGAGAGATGGTGCATGTGCATATTTTGAGGCACGTGCACATGTATGTAACGGGTGGCAATGGGTTGGTCCAGGTCAGGTTGAGACCTTTTATCAAGGGGTCATGAGTCATGACTGATGAACCAACTCGAACTAGACTCATTTATTAAACGGGTTGGATCCCCAATCAGTGTTGGAAACTAGTTCAACATCCTAATTGAACCCCATTAAGACACCAACCAAAGCCCTTAATAACATTAACCAAAATCAAACCTCCTGTCAAAACCTAATCTAATCCCCAATCAAAACCCTAAATCTAAGCCCTAATCAAAACCGTCAACAAATACCCCCTTCAACATCATACTCAAATATTTTATGAAATTTTCTATCTGAATCCCTATCTAAAACCCCAAATCAAAATGCTAATCCAACCCCTAATGAAACTCCCAATCAAAGCCCTATTCAATCCTAGCTTTTCAATATTTGAACTCGTTACATTAGACTTGGTACATTAATGTATTTGCTTTTCTACCCTCAACCCAAACCAAACCAAACCAAGCCTTTTCCCACTAGGTGGGGTCGGCTATATGGATTTGACGACGCCAATCAAATCTGTTTAGGGCCATGTCCTCCGTTAGATCCATGTAGGCAACGTCATGTTTAATAGTTTCTTTTCAACTTCTCTTGGGTCTCCCTCTCCCTCTCCTACTCCTGACGATCTCCATGCTTTCACACCTTTTAACAGGTGCCTCCGTTGGACGCCTTCTAACATGGCCGAACCATCTCAGTCGATTTTTTCTCATTTTATCTCCAATCGGTGCTATTCCTACTTTGCCCCTAATCTCCTCATTCCTAATCCTATCTCTCCTTGTGATCCCGCACATCCATCTTAGCATTCTCATCTCCGCAACTTCCATCTTCTTTACATGATTATGCTTTACTGCCCAACACTATGATCCATATAACAACGCTGGTCGTACCGCCACCTTATAATATTTTTCTTTAACCTTGAGGGGGACTTTCCGATCACACAAGACCCCCGAAGCACTCCTCCATTTGGTCCACCTGGCCTGAATCCTGTGACTTACATCAGTATCAATCCCTCCATCCTGTTGCACCATAGATCCAAGGTACCTAAAGTTTTCTTTCTCTACAATCTTTTGTGTGCCCAAACTTACTTCTATGTTACCAGGTGTCCTACTTTGACTAACTTGTATTCCATATATTCCGTTTTGCATAGATTTAGCCTAAATCCTTTTGTCTCTAATGTTTTCCGCCACAATTCTAGTTTAGCATTCACTCCTCTGGTCTCATCCACTAAAACAAT
Source organism: Litsea cubeba (assembly GCA_012931725.1). Lineage (NCBI taxonomy): Eukaryota > Viridiplantae > Streptophyta > Magnoliopsida > Laurales > Lauraceae > Litsea > Litsea cubeba. The sequence goes on from CM022949.1 coordinate 30,715,853, forward strand.
GTCATCTGCAAATAGCATACACCACGGCACCTCATCCTGGATATGTCTTGTAATCTCATCCATAACTAGGGCAAACAAGTACGGGCTTAACGCTGAGCCTTGGTGTAGACCAATCGTGATAGGAAACTCCTTAGTTTCGCCGCCAGTCGTCGTTATAGATGCCACAACTCTATCATACATATCCTTTATCGCCTCAATATATGCGACACACACTCTTTTCTTTTCCAGAACTCTCCAAAGAATCTCCCTAGGAACCCGGTCATAGACCTTCTCCAAGTCAATGAACACCATATGTAAATCTCTCTTTCCTTCTCTATACTGTTCCATTGACCTCCTCAGGAGAAAGATAGCCTCCATGGTTGATCTCCCAGGCATAAAACCAAATTGATTCTCTGAAACGTTTGTTGTTCTTCTTAGTCTTCTCTCAATAACTCTCTCCCATAATTTCATCGTATGGCTCATCAATTTAATCCCACGGTAGTTCGCACAGTTCTGAATATCTCCTTTGTTCTTGTATATGGGTATAAGAATACTTTTCCTCAATGCATTAGGCATCTTCTTGCTGTTTAGCACTACATTAAAAAGCTTTGTCAACCAACTAATGCCATCCTCCCCCAAAGCACCTCCAGACCTCAATAGGGATACCATCTGGCCCATCCGCTTTCCCATTCTTCATTCTTTTCAATACTTTTTTAACTTCTTCCCTACTGATTCTCTTATAGAACATATGATTCGCTTCTTCTCTAGAAATGGTAAGCTGCCCCAATTGTATGTCACTACTACTACTTTCGTTAAATAACTTTTAGAAGTAGCTTTTCCAACGCTCCTTTATCTCCTCTTCCTTTACTAATACCTTTTCATCCTCATCCTTAATGCATTTAACTTGGTTTAAGTCCTTGGTCCGCCAATCTCTGGTTTTAGCAAGCTTGAATATCTCTCTTTCGCCTTCCTTAGTGTCAAGGCGCCTATATAGCTCCTCAAATGCCTTTGCCTTAGCCTCACTAACTGCCTTTTTAGTTTCTCTTTTTGCTTCTTTATACCTCAACCTTATGAAATTGTTATTTGTGAGTGCACATGTATAGATCTAAGTTTAAAACCATTAGATCTAAGTGGTGGACACTCTTTTATTTTAAAATAAAAATAAAAATACAAAAACCAAATAAAGTAATTTTCATGATTTTTCAAAAAAAAAATTACATTTAAGTGAAGGAAAAAAAGAATTTTTTCAACAAATATATGGTAAAAAAATCAACTTCGAAGAAATCCTATATCACATCATCTATTCTCATATTTTTATGCAAGTAGAATCATGAAAACATACCTCAAACCTCGTGAATCCGAAGAACTCTCTTTTGGATGATTATTTCTTATGATCTTGAGTTGGTTAAATCTCTCAAAAGTCAAAACAATGATATTTGATCTTAAAAATTGCAAAATTTGAGCTCCCCACATCCAGAAATCGTATTCCCAAGCTGTTCTCTCATGTAAGAATGAGGCTTGAAGGAGAAAAATACCTTATATAGTCAGTCAAGTCTGTCACTGCACGGGCTCAGATGACTCGCCAAGTAACAAAGGCCGGCCAGGCTTTGGGCTTGCTACACTTATCCAAGCTCCGCCCAAGTATTTATTGGGCCCAAATCTTTATTGGAAGTTGTAAGTCTTCAATTGCCCCCTTCTACTCTATCACACATTCGTGTGTCATGTTTTACAATAGTTTTTATTCTGAGTAGATATCAGAAAAGCTCATTTCTCTAGCATACATATTGTATCTGAAGAAGTGCTCATATACAATTCTATATCATGTTGGATATAATTGGTGTGTACAAAGTACAAACTGAGACAATGGGTTGTATACGGTTATGCTTTAATTTATTATATTACACTCTGAAAATATATTTTCCTATTACTGAAGGTGTATTTCTTTGGCAGATATGTCGTCTACTGCTTTTATTGAGCCTCTTCCAGTCATTGACTTTGTAACTCAGCTCTTGAACCGGGACGTCCTATCTAGACCATTATTTGATGCAGATCGTGTTAAGGTTTTGTTTTTTCCACTAATTTTTTTTTTTTATTTGGATGTCATAGATGTTATTTGCTGGGTGCCTTTAGTTGCATTACTTAGATGTTTATCTTTATAAGCAAATGACTTTTTCTTTGCCAACCTTTCAGCAAACCATTATTATTATTTTTTCCCAACAGTTCTCTGGAAACTGGTTGGCTCATGTCACGACCTAGCTTATCCAGTATAATATTGTTCGCTTTGGCCCCCCATAGGCATACCCGCACGGCTTTGTTTCTGGGCCCCCATTGGCGTACCCAAAACGCGTTATACTAGATAAGGAGGAGTCCACACATACAGCACTGGCTCCGGACACTCACATGAGCGATGTGGGACTTTACATTCCCCCACCCTCATAGGAGAGCCGTCCTCGGCTCTGATACCATTTGTAACGCCCCACCCTACACGCATGCATGATATTGTTCGCTTTGGCTCATGGGCCTCACAGTTTTGTTTCTGGTAGGCCTCAACCCACGAAAAGGCCTCATGCAAGGTAAGGGTGCAAGCTTTACATATAATCTCAGTCACTTTCCTCTCTATAGTCGATGTGGGACTCCGGGGTGTCAAAATCCACCCCCCTTAGGGCTGCACATCCTTGTGTAGTAGCCTGCCCTCTTGGCCCGCCCACATGGAAACCCACTCGCCCACTTGCACCAGACCACGACAAGGACCCACACTCGAACCAGTCGAGAGTCTGCTTTGATACCATTTGTAACGCCCCACCCCAAACGCATGCATGATATTATCCGCTTTGGCCCACGGGCCTCACGGTTTTGTTTCGGGGGGGGGGGGGTTTGTTTCTAAGTTTAGTATACATTGTTACACCGTTCTCTATAGCTTAAGCTTTTGGGTTGGTACATGGCATCTTACAACTCATTGACCCCTTTTCTTTGACAAATAAAGTTTTTTCACTTATATTTTGTTCCATTTGCAAAAAATTTACCCCCCTTATACTACAAAAAAAAAGAGACTTTTAGTGGTGGAAAAAATCGCCTTTAGCGGCTGCTTTTTTCCGCTGCTGAAAGTGTTTTTTCGTGACACGAGACGTTTTTCACCACTAAATGGTTATTTTTATGCTAGACGGTCAATTAAGAGTGTAAAACAGCACTTTTAGCTGCAGTTTAAAAAAAATGCCGCTAAAGGTGGTTTTGTCCACTGCTAAAAGTCTCTTTTTAATATATATAAATATAGTGTCACCATGTGCATTGTGCGTCTTGGGTTCTTTTTCCCTCGTATTTTGCGTATGGATCTGTGTTTTTCACTGGATTTTTTCATTCCTTTTTTATGTAAGGTTGCCATCCAGTGGATTTTTGGAGGTGCCTTTTAAGTTTAGTCATTATGCTGTTCTTTCTTTTTTGTCTTTGTCTGTCTTGCAATTATTTTTTTCTATTGTGGTATTGGCAGATTAAAAAGGCTCTTAGAGGTGTGAAGGTTGAGGTTACACACCGAGGTAATATGCGCAGAAAGTACCGGATATCTGGTTTAACATCACAGGCTGCAAGAGAGCTGACGTAAGGATGTACCTATGCATTTTCCCCCTTTTTTTAAGCATTGGTCATCTTTATCTTATTATAATATAGGGAAATTTCCTCCTATGTGAGCTGCTTGTGCAGTCCACCTCTATGGGGCTCACTTGTGTCCACCTTTATTCAATGTGATCTGGCACCTGGCTGAATTTGATAATGATCTGACCTTTATTTAAAACTGGATTGAATCTCAAAATAGTATAGTTAAAAGGCCTGGATTGAGATCAAAATAAACTATAGTTAAGGCTGTTTAGCTTTGAGGCCAAATCAACAGTTAGGATAACCTGATGGAGCTAATTTTTTCCTCTGTTATCCATGATGAGACATTTCCATCCTCTCCACTCCGCATTGGTAGGCATGCATCTAGATGGGCCCCAATAGGGACCGCATATGAACAGTGTGATTTGCTAATAGGTGAGAATTCCCCATATAATAAATGCTTTCTATTTATTTATTTATGTATTTATTTTGAACAGTAACATGTAATTATATTAGAGAGGAAAAGAAGAGAAATCCAGCAATGGTAAAAAAAGCACATACCAAAAGCCAAAAAAAAAAAAAAAAGAAAAGAAAAGGAAAAAGAAAAAGAAAAAGCAATGAGAATTATGAAGAAGGATAAGTAAATAAAGTCTATATCTACTCCCAAATTTAGCAAGAGAATCCACCGCCCATTAGCTTCCCTCAACAGGTATGCACCACAATAAGCTAGAATTTCGTTGACGATGAAATGCATACTCCAAGGATAGAAAGAGGGATGAGACAAAGAAATAGCATCAAAGGAGTCACTTTCCACTTTAAGAGAAGCTGCAAATTATATGAGGAAATCCTCAAAGCCTCTCAAATATCCAACAAGTCTGCCTCATTAGACTCCTTTATGCCTTTTGGGCCAGAAAATAAAAAAACAGAATCTCACCATTGTCATTGAAGAGACCATCCCAATGCCTGCTGGTCCTGACTTCTCTCTTACGGCTTGCCCCATCCATGTTGAACTTGAAAGAGCCAAGAGGAGGAGCTGCCCACCTAATAGCGTCTCTTCAATTTTCCTTCATTCATGCATTCTTCCAAATTGGAGAAGAAACCATCCAAATTGTGATCCTTGAACTCTGGCTTGATGATCCCCCCCACCTGTAAATTGAAGTATTATCACCTCTCTAACCTCATCTACCCCCTTTTCCACTGCATTGAAGACTTGATAATTTCTCTTCTCATAATGACCAAAGAATAGATAGCAATGAGGATTTCCAAGAATTATCTTCTAGAAGTAAAGAGATAATGCATCTACGAATACATAGATTCCACATAGACTCTGAGAAGAACCAATTCACTCCAAATTTAGATTGGTAAATATCCCATATCCTCTTAAGAAGAGGGACATCAAAGTAGGCGAATGATGGTCTCACTTTCCACTTTACACAAGAAGCACAAATTGGAGATATTGGAAGAAGATAATCCCCTCCTTAAGTTATCCACCATATTGCCCTTGCCATGACTTGCCAGCCAACAGAAAGCTTCCTTCCATTCTGTGGGGCTAAGTCCTGCCATGACGAAGAGCAAAGAGAAGGTGCAACAGGAAAGGGAGACAAAGCCATCAGGACAGATCTGTTGAAAATCTCCCCGAAAGACATGGCTGTCAAATGCACCTGTCTAGAGAGTCCCAGCAGTTATAAACAGATGAAAACATAATGAAATATACTGCTTTCCACTTTACACAAGAAGCACCAATTGGAGATATCAGAACAAGCTAAACCCCTCAAGTTGCCCACCATATTGATCTTGGCATGAGCTGTGAGCCAACAGAAGCTTCCACTTCTGTGGGGCTAAGTACTGCCATGACGAAGAGCAAAGAAAAGGTACAACAAGAAAGGGAGACAAAGCCATTAGGAAAGATCTGTTGAAAATCTCCAAAGACATTTCTGTCAAGTTTTCCTATCCGGAGGGTCCCAGCAATAATAAACAGATGAAAACATAATGAAATATACTTGCTTTCCACTTTACACAAGAAACACAAATTAGAGACATTAGAACAAGATAAACCCTTCAAGTTGTCCACCATATTGATCTTGCCATGAGTTTTCAGCCAACAGAAAGCTTCCACCTCTTTGGGGCTAAATCCTGCCATGACGAAGAGCAAAGAGAAGGTACATCGGGAAATGAGGACAAAGCCATGAGGAAATATCTGTTGAAAATCTCCTCAAAAGACTTGGTTTTCAATTTTGCTTTTCTGGAGAGTCCCAGCAATAATAAACAGATAAAACATAATGAAATATATTCTAACCGCTTGTCCCTGAAAGTTTCTTCTGAAAGGCACTCCCCATGGCCCACACCACCTATCTCCCCATCACTCTTTAGTTCTCACTCATCGAAAGGGATGTCCATGGGCCTGGCAGGGCAAGGGGTTGTCCAATCTCTGCCCATTTAGTTAATGGCAGGCCTGGATCCAGCCCGTATGCATAATTTATACATACTCTCTCATTGTGCAAAATATGTCAAGCGGTTGGGCCTTTTAGGAAAATGTAAGCCCAGTTTAACAATCTGGCCAAAAATAAGGCCCAGGTACAGCCACGGGTCTAAAAACAGAGCCCAAATCCGGCCCTATGTAAGTCTGGGGTTGAGTTGGTCTCAGGCTGCCATGCCCATGAGCACCCCTACTCACCGAAGCCTTTTGTATTCACCACCAACTGTACAACCTTGGGAAAAGACTAAAAGATAACTCCTCAACCTTGTTATTCATGTTGCATTGGTGGCATTTTGAACAGCTTCCGAGTTGATGAGAGGGGTACCATCAAAACTGTTGTTCAGTATTTCCAAGAGACATATGGTTTTGTCATTCAACATACAACTTGGCCATGTCTGCAAGTGGGGAATCCGCAGAGACCAAATTATCTTCCAATGGAGGTCAGAATGTTAATAAACTCTTTCCTTGTTCTATACTATGAATGAGTGTGCATTGATTATTTTCTGTAAATGTTACAGGTATGCAAGATTGTTGAAGGCCAGAGATATTCAAAGAGATTGAATGAACGGCAGATAACAAATCTACTAAGGGTTACCTGCCAGCATCCTCAAGAACGAGAGAGGGATATTATTGAGGTGATGTCCAATTGCATTATCTATTTGCTTTATTTCTACCCTGGATTTGCTTGGTTTCTTTCATACTTGAATTGAAAGTTGCTATAATTAAAATTGAAACTTCCATGTTTCCACATGCTTGTCTTTCTTTTGTGATAGTGTTTGAGACTTGAATGAGGTGGAGTTGTGAGTCATCTAACTTTTAATTGGATCCATAGCGATTTCAATTGGAACTTCAATGTAAATTCTTTTTTATCATTATTTTTTTATTTATGACAGATACACCATGCATTTATTAGCTTATATAAATGGCCGGTGTCAGGCTACCAAAATTTCTTTTCAGCCAAATCAAGAACCTTTTATAACAACCCCGGGGGGTAGCTCAGTTGGCCTAGGACCACAGTTTGCTCCTGGAGGTTGAGGGTTCGAAACTGCGCTACCACACTATACCCGGCTCCCCTCGGGCCCGTAGGGATTAGTCCGGCTCAAAGGGTTGGGACACCCTCCGTTATAAAAAAAAAAAAAGATCCTTGTATTATAACCGTAGATTGAGACGAACATGTTTCTTGCAAGAAGACATTTTCTTCAATTCCCGCCCGGCTAATGAACGTTGAAACAGATGAACTTCAAGCATCGCCTATCCACAACCAATACTATCTATCCCTCAATTAGAGGAGTCTATGTTGGATGGATACTCCTACTGATTTCTCATCTTCCCCGCTTAAGCTTCTTGTTGAAAGGAAAAGGATTCATTAGGGGATTCTTAGCACAAGGACAAACTAGTAAAGGAGTTACCTAGAGAGAGGGTCTAGGATAGGACATTCAATATCTGGCCTAAGCCAGTCAACCTTATGAAGGGAGAGGTTTGTCAAGAGCCTTTCCCCCTCTCCCAACCTTTCATGCTTGTTCTAGTTCCCCTTTTCTCCATCCCACCTCTACATGCATAGCTTGTTCATATCAGGACCCATTGATGTACCTTGTTCTGTTGTTCACTAACAGCTCAAGCTTTTGATGTTTCTAGTTATTAACATGGCATCACAGCTGGGGGGTTATATGTTTGAATCCCTGGGGACGTTTTTCTGTCCACATTGGTCATTTGGCGTGTTTCTGTCCACGTGCAGAGCCCCACACGTGAGGGGGGCTATCAAGACCCTTTGATATACATTGTTCTATTGTTCACTTACAGCTCAAGCTTTTGGTGTCTCTGGTTATTAACAATTCATTCAGATGATTTTTGTTGTTTTTCTTTTTGGCTGTGCTGTTTTCTTTTTTCCTCTCCTGTTGCGAGTCTAGAGCATTGGAGATCTTTGCTGCGTAACGCAGAAAGTCTAGGAAATATATACATACTAGTGGGTTTGCAAACTGGCCATGTCAACTTGGACGAGCCATATTAGACCGTCCCTACCGAGTTGCTTGGACTAGGCTCCATTTTGGCATGACTCATCCAAGTTGGAACAGACTCGGTTCTGACTGAGTCGGTGACTGGTACTAAGTTCTAAAAACTTGGTGTTTCGCGGATGAGATTTAGGAGGTTCATTTATTAGCTGAATAGATTTAGGAACTTCTTAGGATAGATGTGAGGAATTGCAACCTATTTGAGGATTTGGCCCAGGATAGATAGAATTAGAATTCAAGTAGCTGACCCTAACATAATTGGGATGAGGCTTTGATGATGATGATTCATTAGCTGAATGCCAATTGGCATTCTTTCATATATGTTGTGACAATAATAAGGTGGCTGATTTAGTAGCCAAAGATGGGGCTAATCGTATTGACTTGTTCGTATGATGTTTGACAGTTTTTTTTTTCTTTTTTGAATATAAAGGAATCACAATTCCACACCCCCCCCCCCCCCCCCCCCCCCCCCTCCAAACCAAAAATGAAGAAGAAGAAGAAGAAGAACACCATGCTAAACTTATCTCACTTCTCATGTCCTATTCCATAGATTTACCATCCAAAACTGTTGCTTTGCTTCAACATGAAAGTCTTTCTAATACGAAACTCATGTTATTGAACTTATTTTTTGTCAGACGGTTCATCACAACGCTTATGGTGAAGACCCTTACGCAAAGGAGTTTGGCATTAAAATTAGTGAGAATCTTGCTTCTGTTGAAGCACGCATTTTGCCTGCACCTTGGGTACATAATTGTCTTTATAGCCACTATTGAGCTTGTTTTCCAGGCCTTCAACTTTGGTGCTCATTGAGTTCTTCATAATTTTGTGCATTTACTTTTCCTTTGTTTTTCAGCTAAAGTACCATGACACTGGTAGAGAGAGGGATTGCCTGCCACAAGTTGGTCAGTGGAACATGAGGAATAAGGTATTACACTCCAAGAAGCTTTTAGTATTATTGTTTAATTTGTTTCACATGGATAGATATCATTTTGGTGAGAAATTAACCGTATCTGTTTTGTGGTATGGTCAGAAAGCATCAGGTGGTAAATTTATGGTTGTGGAACAGCTATAAGTGTAGTTAGTATAGGATGAATAAGGTGCCGAGTTTTATACATTTTGATTGACATGACTTCATAATTCATATTATTAATTGGCACTAAAAGAATGAGGCATGCTGTCTTATGAACCAACTGAATCTATTTGTGGCATGGTGTTATAACTTGTCTGGTCTGCAGTAGTTTTTTTTTTTTGTTGTTGTTGTTGTTGTTGTTGTTGTGTGTGTGTGTGTGTGTGTGTGTGTGTGGGGGGGGGGGGGGGGGGGGGGGGAGTATTTTATTGGTGGTTGATATCAGTTCAGTTTTCATGGCATCCGCCCATAATCTCAGATGCAACTGAAAGCCTTTTTGATCAAGATGTTTTTTTTTTTTATTATTATTATAAAAAAAAAAAAAAAAACTTTTGTGGGCCCACTTGGGATTGCCGCTTTTGACAGCATGGGTTGGGATGGAAAGTTCCCATTATTCAATGAGATATGGTCAAAGTATCATCCTTGTGGGATGATGATAACTACTATATGAGAGTCCCAAAAATTTAACAGTGTAAACATAAGGTGATCCAGTCCAAGGTAGATGACACCTGACCAGGATCGAATTTACCCATTGCAAGTAGACAAGGGTATATAATAGTGTGAAGGGGTTTGATAGACAACCTGCAAGAAGATTGGATGTGATTTTGGCTCTCACCCTATCATTTTCTTCTGTGAGAGGAATACCATCGTGTTATGTCAACATCTGACGTACAGATCTTAGATTCTTTGTATCAAGAAACAAGGAAAGAAAGACATAATTAAAGAAACATTTTGTGTAACTAATTAATGTTACAGGGTTTTGCCTCATTAGATAACAGAACAAAAATTCAGCAAGTACTTGAAGCCTCAGTATATTGGGCAATGGCCATTCACCAAATTTCATGGAGGACCCATTTGCCTACTTTGTAGAGGATTTCTAGGAATTCAATAGTAAAGTGGGTTCAAAGGAATGAATGTGAAAGAGCTGGTGCATGAAGGGTATGAGGAGATGAAGATGGGACCCTCAATATCCTAGGATTTGATTTATTGGGGTGGATGGGTAATCGTTCCCTAGCGAAGGGGAGACCATTTGGTTTCCTTTTGTAAAATTTCACCTTTTCCCATCTCCTTTGATAGGAAGACATTGCTTAGAATTCTTAAGAAATCAATACTGAGCATACAATTGCGCCCAAAATAAAAATTTATAAAATAGTACTTTCATACTATCTAGTGTAATTTTATGGAATTGTTTTTTTTTTTTTTTTTTAAAATTTATCCCTGAATTTTAGTAATAACACTTAACAGTTCATAAAGTAGTTCTTATTTATTTATGTCTTTGGTGAGTGATAGTTCATGTACAAGTTTGTTGGCCATACTTTGCTAAATTTTCAAAACAACATGAAAAAAAGAAACTCCGGAATTTTAATTTTCTAATAGACAAAAAAACAAATTCAAAAAAGCTTTTTCCTGGGGTTATAAACTATAAACAGCTTAATAAAGTCCTCCAATGGATTAGATATCCCGTCCCCAATAAATCAGATTTGATTAACAAAATTCTTGATGCCAAGATTTTCTCAAACTTTGGTATGAAAGTTCAGATATTTGAAGAAAACAGATATTTAAAAATGTTTATAATTCCCTTTGGACATTATGAATTGGAACGTTATGCTTCCTCAAAATTTTCTCAAAGACAATAGAACACCTTTTTTACGGGTATAATCAGGCAAAAGAACTTGTTCTTTGTCAAAAGAGAATAAAGCTTTTTAAATCAGAAATAAATTTCTTCACTTAAAAATCAAACACGGAACCATTTCGATTTTCTCTATACAATCAAGTATTAAAAAAAATTTGCAGCAATTTTTAGGTTGTCTCAACTATATTGCTGATTTCTTTGACGATTCAACAAAAGGAAACAATTCCAACAAAGGTTAATGAGAAACCTGCTGGAATGGACAGAAAAACATACCTAGGCAATCTAGAAAATTAAAAAAAAAGTCGAATTTCTACCCTGTCTTTCCATAGCAAATTGAGTAGCTTTTAAAATTGTTGATATTGATTCTTCGGATATTGGTTATGGTAGTAATGTATGAAAATCTGGTTTAATTACATCTAGACTATTGATTAGTACTCAAAGAAACTATTCCACTTTAAAAAAAAAAATACTCTATCTATTCTTTTGTGTATTTCCAAATTCCAAAGTAATTTATTGAATCAAGAAATTTTGTTAAGAATCGATTTTCAATCAACAAAAAGTGGTGTGAGTGAAGGATGTTAAAAGTTTTAGCTTCAAAGCATATCTTTACTCTCTGGCAGCCTAGTTTAGCTATATTTGACTTCAAAATTGAATTTATAAAAGGCAAAGCTAATTCTCTTCCGGATTTTTTTCACTGGAGTTTTTGCAGGAGATATGACACTGCCAAAGAGGGTCCTAATTGATTGAAAAACTGAATGTGCTAACCCTAAGTCCAATCAACACCCAACAATGCAAAGCAACAAGGAGAACATAGTAGATTGCTTACCTTGATCGTGGATCCACTGAAAGTAAATCCTCAATCCATTGGAGGCTTGCTCAAAACTAATGGAGAAGATGAAGAGAATGAAACAAGCAACCTTTATTTATAACGAGCCATTTGTGCTTAAATAATATTCAAAACTCCTCAAACCTAAGAGAAATCCTAGCCACTCATCATTACATCAAACAATATAAATTCCTAACTTATGGTGTCCTAATTTCACAGGGGTAAAATAGGAAACGAAAAGGGTAAAAAACGAAGATCAAAGAATGTGATGGAAACACTTTCCAAAGAATTTGAACCAATTGGAAAGCAAGGAAGCTCTCTTGTTGGGAATTGGGATATCTTGGATGCCCTTGATCTCTAGGGGCTGTGGACCCCACATCTGGCCTAGGTTGGTCCAGGCACCTATTTGAGTCGGTATTCCAGCCTTGGTGCTGGTTTTGATGTGCTGTGCCCCTCTGCAGCACATTATTATTGAACTCTTTGGTTTAATTGGTCCTTCTTGGGTCTGATTAGATGGTCCAACTGGATCTTTAAGAGTCTAGTTTGGATCCCCCAGAACTTCGGCCTCTTTGTATTTAAACTTGGGACCCATTTTAAGCCCATTCAACCATCCAAATTATGAGTTGGTCCCTTTATCTTGATAGCGCCTTAAGACAGATCCAAAGACCTTGTAGTGGACCAGACGGATCCAATTAAGTGAGTGCCTGATCGGTCACATGATCCATTAAACCTAGGCCATCCACTCATGTCAGGAAAGTTGTGCTAAAAGAGCTCGAGCCACTTAGCAAGGGAGCAATCATATAAGAGACCTCCTATGATTCACGAGGATAAATCTGAGAACGATTCTATTGAGGAATATTCTCCTTATCATAAAGGAAATCTGTGGTCCTAGAACCCACTGATTTCTCTCACTGTATTTCTCCACTTGTCAATATGTTTAGGATAATACCTCACTATTTTACTAATGATTATTTCATCCCTTTTTCAAAATATATATATATATATATATATTATGAGAAGACTGCCAAATCCTCATGAAATCCCAATGGATATCATGTAGATCTTGATTTCCTCTTGCATCAATTTTCTTATTCTGTATTTAGTGGAGCTTTTGGCATGGCAAGGTTGCAGATGTTTTGTGTTTCAGCACTTATTCCTTCTCAGAGTTCTGATTTTATTGAATTTCCAGTGATGAATATTAATATGTTGTGGTATGTTAGGCAGAATTAAATGCCCTTCTTTAATTTAAGCCTAAAGTTGTAGCCTATAGAGTATGAGTCATGTCTCATGTATTCCTTTCAGGGAAAATATTTACCTGCTGGACGTCCTGTAAGTGTATGGTGTGGTATTTTCAATCCAGCCATCCACAAAAGCAGGGACCCCCTAAATTAATGGTGCTTACAAAAATCTTGCACTGCAACGTGCAAGATTCACATAGGATAAAATTGCCCATCCTTTAGTGTGATATGTTGTCAGTGATATTTTTTGACATCGATGGTTCTTGCTCGTGGTAATGGGAGGAGTGCTTTGCATTGGCCATCTAATTTTTAGTTGTGTTGCAGAAATTGGTCAACGGTGGTACTGTAAACAACTGGATGTGCATAAACTTTGCACGTAATGTGCAAGAAGGCATTGCGCGTGGATTCTGTCTAGAGCTTGCTCAAATGTGTAGAACTTCTGGCATGGTATGACTTGGAAATGTGTTCATATTGGATTTTGATGCATAAGATTTAGCTGCGCTGGATATTGTCATTTATTTAAATTTGGATTTGGTTATTTGGATTCCATGCAGGCATTTAATCTTGAACCGTTACTTCCACCATACAACTCTCATCCCAATCAGGTTGAAAGAGCATTGAAAACACGCTACGATGATGCCATGAGCATACTCCAGCCTCAGGGCAAAGAACTTGACCTGCTAATTGTTATCCTACCTGATAACAATGGTTCTCTTTATGGTATATAGGCATCTGTTGTTTTAATTAATTTACTGAGTCATGTCTTCAATTTGACAGCTATTCACATTGTTCAAATATCTTCTTAGGTGATCTAAAAAGGATATGTGAGACGGATCTTGGAGTAGTCTCTCAGTGTTGCTTAACTAAACACGTATTTAAGTCAAATAAACAACAATATCTTGCTAATGTTGCTCTTAAGATAAATGTTAAGGTAGGTGCTGCAGTCCTTTAGATTTGTTATTTCCCATCTCAAGAGTTATCCCACTCTTCTTGTTTTAAAAGATAAACTCCCTTTATTAAGATGTTTCAAATACTCTTTTGAAAATAGCTTTGATTGCATGGGACAGGTTGGCGGAAGGAATACTGTGCTTGTGGACGCATTGTCGAGGCGCATACCTCTGGTCAGTGATAGACCAACAATTATCTTTGGTGCTGATGTGACTCATCCTCATCCAGGCGAGGATTCAAGCCCTTCTATTGCGGCGGTATGATGGTTGATTTCCTTCCACTAATTTAAATTTTGAAATGTTCCTCTTACCATTTCTGTGCTGAAATTTCTACATTATTTAGTTTTGGAATGCGGTGATCAAACTGCACCAGTTTTGATGATTCCAGGTTGTGGCATCTCAAGATTGGCCAGAGGTTACAAAGTATGCAGGTTTGGTCTGTGCACAACCCCGCCGTGTGGAACTGATCACTGATCTGTTTAAAGAATGGCACGATCCGCAACGGGGAATGGTCACTGGAGGCATGATCAAGTAGGTTCTCTTTTAGAATGGGGGCAACATGTGGTGCTATCAGATACAGGCTTGCTTGGAAGCCATTTTTAAAATGGTGTTAAATATAGACAGCTTGAAATATAATTGAGTGTTTCCTAATTCAGGGAGCTTCTAATTTCTTTCCGGAGAGCAACTGGGCAGAAACCTCAGCGCATCATATTCTATAGGTTTCATATGCTAGACTTTCTTTGATGGTTTTTTCCCTGTTATTTTCCAATTCTCCTCCATGATCACTATACAATGCATGCAGGGATGGTGTGAGCGAAGGCCAATTTTATCAGATCTTACTTCACGAACTTGATGCAATTCGAAAGGTAATATTCATTTCATTTAGTAGGATCCTATTAGATGCCTGAATTGTATTTTCCTTTTATTGTTGGTGATTATTTTACTGTGTCTCCATCGTGTTTTGTGTTTTTCAAACGGTCCAGGCCTGTGCATCTCTTGAATCAAATTATCAGCCTCCTGTAACATTTGTTGTTGTTCAAAAACGTCATCGCACAAGACTTTTTGCAAACAACTATTCTGATCCGCGTACTGTTGATAAGAGTGGGAACATATTACCCGGTAAGATGATGTGAAGCTTATTAGCTTGAATTCCTACAGTTGCTAGTTAATTGCTAGCCTAACTTGGATAAATAGAAATATTTTTTAAGGACCCGCCAATAACTTTATCTCATAGGGTAGCCTATGTCAGAATTTAGTTAAAGGTTGAAATAGATATTTTGATAGATCAGATTTTAAAGTTTTAGAAGAATGAATTTGCATTCACAATTTGTAAGTTGTAAAATTGTGGGATTTTTAAATGCTTACACCCATTCCTTTTCCTCTTATAGAAGCACCTAATTTCTAGTATGCA
Source organism: Litsea cubeba (assembly GCA_012931725.1). NCBI lineage: Eukaryota > Viridiplantae > Streptophyta > Magnoliopsida > Laurales > Lauraceae > Litsea > Litsea cubeba. The sequence goes on from CM022949.1 coordinate 30,731,083, forward strand.
CCTATCATGTGACAGTACACTTGTGTTCCATGCGAACACCAAAATGAGTCATCATTGTTATATAAATTTAAGATTGTAGGTATAGTTTCTTGTGATGAGCTTTCAACACAGTTGTAAGGTGCTCATTGTTGCAACCATGAGCAGTGGCGGACCTAGGATTTTTGTTTGAGGGGGGCTGACAATGGTCAATTGAAAATCTCAATCATTATTTTGCTATACTTTCTTCATATTAACAATTTGAAATGGGAGTCTTTTCTGGACTTGAGAATAGTTGAGAAGATTATGCAATGCATTACTGTCCTACTCAACTCTGATATTTCTGGAAATACACCCTCCAATATACACTGAAATATACAATAAAGGAGAACAAGAGAAGATTGATGATTGATCCTACTTATTAATACATATAACGGTCTATAATGGAACAAAAGTAGTAAGATATAGTGAGCCTGAAATTTAAAAGTTGAAGTTAGGCTCGTCTAAAATGAGAATAGGCTTGTCTAAAATGAGAAATTTCCAATGAATTGAAATAATCAACCTTGGAATGGGAATTTTTATACGATGCACTTTTTCCACATAATTTTTTAAATAAATGAATAGAGACTTTACACACTCTGTTTAACACAGATTATTTCATATAATGTACCAAATCCATGAAATGACAAAAAGATGGAAAAAAAAAGATTCCACCTAAGATTTAGTTTACAATTTTGAAAAATTACACCCAAACTTAGCGCTCCACACCACTTGAAAGAGAGAGAGAGAGAGAGAGAGAGAGAGAGAGAGAGAGAGAGAGAGAGAGAGAGAGAGAGAGAGAGACTTTAATGTGCCCTTACGGATGCCGGAGCCGGATATTGATTTGAGGATTTTCGACTTGGAGACTTTGAGAGAGAGACCAAGAGAAAGAAAGGGATTGATTGCCAGGGATATTTTGGAGTTAGAGAGGGAGGGGGTTTCAATGGGTTATTAGTTGGGGACTGGGCCAAATGGGCTATATGGCCCCTTTGGGCTTTCTTCAGGTATGGTGGGGGCTGAAGCCCCCAGGTCAATGCATGTAGGTCCGCCATTGACTATGAGGTTTTGAGTTTGAGTCATGATACCAATACCAAAAAGGTATTATTTCCTTTCAAAAATTAGAGTTTTATATGAAAATATATAATAACAATATTATCTTGTCTTCTACAGTTTTCATCATAAATTGTGCATAACCCGCATCATTACTGCATTTTATGACACATTTTCCTTCTTGGCTTAAACTTCGCATTTCTACCTTCCAACATAAAGCAGAACGTTCACTGTCTGGCCCAGATAGATGGGAATGGTTTGATGCTGATGATTAATTTCTAACTTGAAATATGGGATGAAGACTATTTAATAAGGATATGGATAAGGATGGCAGAAGTTGATCTAGTCTCAACCATGTGGTAAAGGATGGCAAAGGATCCTTTGGAGAGTTAGTCTTAAATTTAATAAATCTCCAGATGTTCCCTTGCCATCTTTTGCCACTCGGTTGAGACTGGATCAGCATCTGTCATCCTGATCCACATCTGTATGACTATTGACCTATTTTCCAGTCGTGTAACATTAGTGCGAAAATGTGTTGTTTGTGCTTGAGAGGTTCTTAAGTATTAAAAAGAAAGCAAAGAAAAAAAAAAGGGTGTTGGTTCTATTGGTTACAGTTTTGAACAGAATCATGATCCAATTGACTTTTTTGCAAGGCTTGAATATAATGAGATTCAAGTCAAATTAAGTAGGAGTCACATAAGAAATTGTAATGTTCTAGTAAGGAGGAATCATGCTTGGGATTGACTTTATATTTTGCTTTTCAGTGATAATTAATTATTCAAATAATCTCTTTGTATAGTCTGAGTTTGAATTGGAAGGTGCAATTCATATTTAATGTTTGGTTACAGTAGTTGAACCTCTCTCTTTAAATCAGGAACTGTAGTGGATACCAAGATCTGCCACCCAACAGAATTTGACTTCTATCTTTGCAGCCATGCAGGGATTAAGGTAAATTGACTCACCCTCCTGTTGAGTTTTGGAGATTTTCTAGGATGTGTTGGTAGATATGTTGTCTATGTTACAATTGACTATATTTAACGAAGGTAATAGTTATGGTTGTGTTTTAAAGGGTACAAGCCGACCTGCCCACTACCATGTTTTGTGGGATGAAAACAATTTTACAGCTGATGGACTGCAATCCCTGACAAACAACCTCTGCTATACGTGAGTATCACCTTATGGGAACCTGTTTTTTCATTTTATTTACTACACTTATTTGTATTCTTGATTGACATAGACAACTAACCAACTAGATCTAATCTCATCTGCTTTATGCAGATATGCAAGGTGCACCCGTTCTGTCTCCATTGGTAAGATACCCTACTTTTTATTTTCTTGTGAAAGGTTTGTCACAGTTGTTACTGGACCAGCTCTAAATATGTAGTTAAGTGACATAATCATTGTGCATTTGTTTTGTTGCACAGTGCCACCGGCATACTATGCTCATCTTGCTGCTTTTCGTGCACGCTTTTACATGGAGCTAGAGACGTCAGACAGTGACTCATTGGCAAGTGGTGCTGCTGGCCGTGGTGTGTCTGGAGGCAATGGAGGTGGAGGCAATGGAGGTGCACGCAGTACCCGAGTCTCAGCCAATGCCCCGGTGATACCCCTCCCTGCTCTCAAGGAAAATGTGAAGAGGGTTATGTTTTACTGCTAAGACTCAATGCTTCAACACAAATGAGATGCAGTCTTGAGGTATTGATTCAACTTTACCGGAGTTGAGCCGTAAACTGCATTAGGAGTTCATGGTCAAATGGGCTTCATTCATGGAAGGATTATTAAAGAAGTGAAGGGTGAAGGAGATAATGTAGTGATGTATATGGAACCTTGACTTCCCTGGATTTGAACTACTAGAGTAATAAGGGTTGGGTATTCATTTCTCATCTTCCTTTGATTCAATTTTCATTAAAAGGGGATTATTTCAGCCATTTTTTAGATATTCACCTTTGATTATTAAATTTTTACCAATTCTAGAAATATTGATGCTATTAGCTGTTATGTGAATTACTACAGACGCATATGTGGGAGTTGGGTCAATGGTTCTGCTAAGGTACAGTTGAAGGGAACCATGGTTGTGGAACATGGGAATATCCTGGGCTCTGGTCTAACATCTGCTGGATCTACGGTTAAGTGTTAAGCCTGATAACTAAATGAACTGGGCAGGTAAGGATTTAACACAGGTTGCACTGGCCTCTGAACACCCCTAGTTTGGTTGGGGGTTAGGGGCTTATCTTCACCAAAATTGTCATCATTTGTACCCAAATGGGTAAATAGAGGATAAAAAGTGAGACTATAAAATCGATGGAGGATATTTGTCTTCTCCATATCCAAATTGGCCTTGTTTGAAGAGAGGAGCTCAGGAGGAAGGTCAAAGAAGAGTTTCTGAAGACAGTTGAAAGCTGAAATTTAATAGCGAATCTGAGGCAGAATAATTTATCAGCTAAAAGTTTTGTCTCTTTGTTTTGTTGCCTGTCCAAATGTCTCGGTTCAGATAATTCCTTCACCAAACTAAAGGCCCGGTTTGGCTAGGAAACCCCCACTAGGTGGAAAGATGAGGGAAAATTTAGAGGTGGGTAACTAACCTCCAAGGGTTCATCACTCTTCTAGCTGTTTTGGGACTTGAATGTACAAGCACTGGGGGAGATAAAATCAAGTTAGAATTATCTTATAAACGAAGATTTTATTTATGAAATAGTCAAATGTAATTTTTTTAGAATTAAGAAAATTAAAATCCACTAGAGAAAAGCATGCTTCTCCACCACCCTCTTGTGGAGAAAACCTGTGTCCTTATTTTTTTTTTCTTTCCAAAATTAAGTGAAAGAGAATTACTTTTTCCTCTGTACATTTTTATCCTCTTCCGAATTAGTTTTGAACCTTGCGGGGTCCAAGTCATGATAGGTTCGCTGGGCTCTTTAAAGGGCCTGTTTGGATAGACAAAAAATAGAGTAGAGTGAGGTTAAATGGACCTTAATAGTTTAAAATTTTAACTCTATCTTGTTTAGATGAGTTTGGCCCGATAAATAAAATAATGTCAGCTACATGTACTTCATTTCATTTGAATTGAGGTTATATTTTACCACTTGATTAGACCGCTATGATTTGATTATTTTTAAAAGCTTCCAATCAGATTGTCAATATTTTATTAGTAAGAGTAAAATATTGGGCATTCATCAAACTAGGGATAGCAGTTTGAATGGGCAACTTGCATTTGCATAAGGTGACCCCTATGTTATGCAAAAGATTCAACAGGTATTGTAGAAGTCATTGTTTACCTGTTCAACCCATTGGTGATAATTAAATGAAACTTTGACCAATGTGTAAATGCATCTTTTGACTGGTCCAGATGTTGAGAAGGTGATACAAAGTGCATGTGTACATTGAGCTTACTTCCCCTTTCAGTAGTGGGTCATGTTTGGTTTAACGAAATACAGAGGAGAGACCTCAAAAGTTTATTAAAGAGGGGAGCGATACAAGGTGGAGATGTAGATGCAACCGTCACTTTTCTAGTATTTGAATTACTAGAATAATGTCTCGATATTCATTTCACATCTCCCCGATCCAGCTAAAGAAATCCTATAATTCATTCCTATGTGTTCAATTACACACACAAATGGGCCCTAATAATAATCTAGGATATTACTCTATTGTTTAATCTAATGCAAAGTAAAGAAGATCTAACCCAATTCCTTTTATGGGACATCTTCGAGAACCTAAATATCGTTACTATGTGATCAATCTCCTAATACCCATGCCACTGTAATAAATTATTTTCATAATTGGAAAGCCTGACTTTTTTTTTATTTTATGACAAGGAACCTGCCGACCCCCTTGTGGTTGATCATTGGTAAAATCCAGGATACACAGCACCACCCACTAGCACTGTGTATCAAATAAGGCCCCAAACAATTCAAAGCCCGGACCTCCTGGACTTCCTAACCGCGGGAACAATTTAAGTATTAACCAAGTAACATTAATTCTGATTTGTTTTGTTCATCTCCTGACCTGCCTCATGAAGCAAATATCTCAGAGCCTTATCTGGGTTCCTATCTGATTTTGGAGATGTTGGATGTAAAGAGCAGCAAATCATCAACAAATTTGTGTAATCCAATCCAGTCTTCTGTTAGAGAGCTTTGGAAAATGAATTTTCTTGGTCTGATCCATGACAAGCACTTCTTCACAGATGATGTGCAGATAAGAGGTCAGCAGAATTATCAAGAAGCTTGGAATGCTTATGTTCTGTTCTCCTAAGCTGTGACTATAAAACAACAGTCGCCACACATTTGATTATCTAAATTCCTGCATTCATACCTCTTCAAATTCCAGCAGGCATAAATTCTCCAAATTCTTGCAATAAACGGGCCTAAGGTCCGAGTCAAGAAAATTCGACCTTATCGCAGCATACCCCTTTCATTGTCAAGTTTGAAGGAGCAAAAATGTCACCTTCAATGCTTTTGGAACAAGTGAAGACTTATTCTTCCATGAATGATAGCAGTTGGTGAACATTTTTTAAAAGATTTACGCTGCGACAAAAGGCTGGGATAAGCATATATTCACTCAGGAATTGTGCTCCAACCTTCTTAGGAATGTGAATGATCTCAATCTTCAGATCCAAGACGTTATATAAATATATATATATATATATATATATATATAACTCTCGAGAGAGTTACTCTTCTGATACTATGAGAGTAAGGGGTGGAGGCCCTCGCAAAAATTAATAAAATTCTTGTATATATGGAAAAAAAAAATCTTGCGCGAATTGTGCTCACGCACAAAAGGTGAGTAAAACTTGGAATAGTGTCATTTAAGAAAAAAAATAATGGGGTAATAGATTTCAGGAATTAGGATTGATCATTAAAAGATCCAGGTAGCATTATTATTTAGAATTGAAATTATCAAATTTTCAAAATTGCAAATGTTGGCATCCGCGTATGAACTTTTTTAAGTTTGAGCATTCAAACAAGCAAACCTGAATCCAATGCCTGACATGCACAATAAGGGAGGAATGTCTGGTAATAAATATGTCTCTTGTATGAAATATCAAGGCTCGTGATTTGAGGATCATGCTCCAATTTTGATTGCATTTGAAACATCCTTCGACTGACCAAAATGTTCCTGCTTTCAAGCACTTATCTTCTTAATCCCTCTGTTCTAAGGGCCTATTTGTTTCATTTAACTGAATATATAGGAATTGTAAGGCTTCCACTACTACAAATAGTTAAAGTTGAAACAAATGTGAATTTTCAAGAATGTGCATCAAATTATCTCCCCTCTAATGGAGAAAATGAATCACCTGGAGGTGGGAAATAAGTACCCAGCTACCAACCCAGTAATTCAAATTCCAAGAAAGTGACTGCTGCATGAAAGTGGTCAACTTATATACTTCCCCTCACCTATTTAATAATTGATGATGGAGCCCATCTGACCATGAATCCCAAGTATTCAATTCCTGTGCAAATAAACAGGCCCTTAGATTTTCATAAAAATATCAAAAGTGCCCTACATTTTTTTGTGTATCTCTGTCCTAGTAGACCTCAATGCAAACCCTAGACTGATGGGATAAGCTCTTAAGATTGACAATGACCTTGATAGTAAAGCAACTGTCAATCTTCTAGAAAGAGAGAGTCACACCATTAGCAGAAAATCTAGCTTGAAGCCACTGAATCATGATAATTAAATTGCTATAAATAAGATGCACATGATCAATACAAAACTAAATTACATGATTTGTTCTCTTGCCTGAAACATGGTGAGAAGAAAGATAACTAATCACCTTAGTACAAAAAGTAATACAATCAAGAATAATTTTTTTATACCTGAACCTCCATTCAACTGCCAATCTCCATCGCTGCATTGATCTCATAGCCTTAGTGGTCAATTGAAAGCCAGCAACATCTCCTTTCTGCAAACCATTTGCTTGAAAGAAATCATTGAGCTCACCTTCACAAGCTAGCATCTGCACACCAACTGCAGGAGACCAATGATTTTGCATTTTATCGATCACATCTAGTAGCAGGCCATCCTCTTCCATTGATGTTGGCAATGTTTCTAGAAGGCCTTGGCATTTCTTAGACAACCATTTCATCACGGAGACCTCATTCTCTGTCGAAATTAGAGATCCAGAGTAGGCGAGATGCCCTACTTCCCTCCGAAGGCTCGGGGCTGTCGCCCATAAGCGCAAAGCAGACAACAAAGCAAATGATGGCTTCCCATCTTGCTGAATGTAGAGAGAATCATTGGGCCAAGAATGGGAAGAGCGGATGCCCATGTCCAACTGAATGAAGGCTTTGTCACTTAGGTTTGATTTAAGAAGAAACCCGTAATGCTCAAGAAGTTCCAAATTGCTGTACGAACCATAACATAAAAGAACCTGTAAAATGCAGCATGGAGCTGTGAGGAAGGATAGCCTTAATAACAAAAAAAGATGACTGAGAATGCATGTCATTTTTTTGAATGATCTGACGATGAATTTCATTGAAGAAACATAATTTTCATACGAGATAATAAATAAAAACAAGAATCATTTTTCCAACTAAGAATATTGATGATAACATGATCCTTGAGAATCCTGCCAATGATATAAAAGTAGAGACTTTCAAGTGTAGGAGCTGTAGTTTGTGGACACATATCAACATGTACAGTATCCTGATGTCTGCACTGACCAGGTACAAGGTTTGCTAATCCAGCACGTCAATGAATGAAGTTCATTGTGGATTTGGGATGCCCTAAATCTCAAGATTAAAAGATCCTAGCCAACTAACCGTGGTGCTTGGACTCTTGTATTTCTTCTTGACCATCCATTGGTGTTTCAAATTTTGGACAACCAGAAACTTCCAACCTGGATATCTGTCATCCCCATCCAAAGTGGAGCCCGATCAGATCAACATTCTAGATGCCAGAGCTATGGGACCCAATCCACCAGACTGAGCGCCTTACTACACTTTACATATGCTGAGGTGCAGGACCCTATAATTCCTCATAACAAAATGAGTTACAAGAAAAATACTAAACAGTCTCATGCACAGTATAACACAGTGCATTACCAGCACTCAAGCAGCCAGAATGTATAACACTGTGCATGAGCAGTGCTCGAGCAGCCAGAGGGTAGATTGCCCAGCAAATTTGTGATGTAATAATGTGTTATAATGCTAGCTGCATATCCAATTTCCTAGGTTATACAAAGTAGAAACCAAACAAAATTGAACAATAAAATAACTTTAGCAGATTCAATTTGACATTATCTATAGGACAGGCTGACAAACCATTCAAAGACACATGCACAACAATGAGGATATGAATCAGATGCCGCACATTTAATTTTGGTCTATTTCACATGGGATATCTAGACAGTAGTTTCCAAGCTCTCACATCCCTTCTTAATAAGAGAATCAGATTTATTAGCTTACTTGTTCATTGTTGACTTCAGCAACAAATGAAAGCATGGCAATCAATAACTAATGCTTAGAATGAAACTGTACAAAACCAAATTAGATGAAAGGAAGGAAGGAAGAGCACTCACAAGTTAAGCCTTCAGAATTTCATTATAGTAACTACTAGTACATAATGTACTTAGTTCAGTTAAGTAACAGAATATGACATCCCAGCATGCATAGTGTGATCATAGGGACATTGCCCCCCAAAGGGAGCACCAAAGTCCAAGCTATGCTCACCCAGTTGGAAGACAACCTTGCCAGCCAGTTTGGCAGCCTCTACCAAAATAAAAAAAGGCCAAGCTCTTTTGTGTAAGGAGATTCAATGGATGATATATCTCAGGTTTCAAGAAGCAATAGAGACCATGGATCAAATCCATCAAGACCATCCGTTGATGCACTTAGCAGAACTCATGTAAAAGTGTGGGCATGGAGCCTGGATCCTAGCCAAACTGGGTCAATCAAAAGGAATACCAGGTTGATTGAGAAGTTCTTTAAGATTGAGAAAGGCACATGTCTTAACTCTTAAGTCTTAAGATTCTCATCATGTATTACAGGAATAATACATAGCCTATCGGACAAAATATAGTATCATCCCGTACAAAAGTGAAACCACTTTCCCATATATGAAAATTTCACGAAAATTTAGCACATACCTGTTCTCCCTTTTTATAATTTCTCCTTGCATAAAAGCAATATGCAGCAACGTTTTCCTCATATCCACCATCTGTTAGCCTTTGAGAGTTGCCATCAAGTTGCTCATCATTCAACTTCTCAGTGCTGATCTCAGCTCTCCATGAAGAACAATTAGAAGACACTCCTCCCATGTGCATTTCATCTTCAGAACAAAATGACTCCTCCTCAGGTGCAGCATAATTAAAAAAATCACCCACAGGGCATAAACACCCAGCATCATCCCATGGTGTATGCAATGTACGGGAAGAGATCTTCCCACACAAAATCAAACGTGAACTTTAAACCAATAAAAAGGAAGAAGAACAATAAAAAGGGAGTATGATCCAGTTCGTGCACGGCTGAGTTATCAAGTCCTCCATTGCTGTACACATGAATGGGATGTAAACTATTCATCTGATGGACCCACCATGGATATGCTACCCAATGGCACCAGTTGGATGATCCAGGCAGCTAACTGGAGGCCATCAGAGCAGCTACAGTGGCAAACCAGAGTAACTTTCAGGGCATGTCCAACAATACAGCAATAATAGGGCCTAGAGGACTATGTGTATCAAAATAGAGGGCTAGATAACTAATTTGCATAGATAGGTCTACCATGAGATCCTTTAAGGGAAAAAACATGTAGCATAAATATTAAATAAAACCACTGACTCACAGTTGCAGAAGCCCATAGCCATGACCTGAAAGTTAATAGTTGAGGTTTAAGTCCAACTTCTTGCATGAGTATCAGAGCTTCTTTCCAGTCTGACTGATGCTTCGAAATAGCTTTTTCTGAAGCCCAAATAGCATCATCCACCTAAAATACAGATAAAAATTTCTTGGAAGTGCAAAAAAATTTAAAAATTGACCTTACATTAAATTCTGAATCATGGAATGTGTAATCTGCTGCAAACAAGAACAGTTTTTAGGAATAATAAACAACAAAATGGAACCTGTAGAGCTTGAGTTTCAAATAGATTGAAGTTTGCTAGTGTATCATAAGTGTGAGGCAACTGTATTAAATAAGGGTACCACCAAGAATCCCTCCCTTTCCCCACTTCAGCCAATAAACAAACTGTTAAAACCTGTAGAATGGTAGTCAATGTTAAACATTTATTTCAACAAAGATTAGAGTTGTTTCAAGTGATGAGTTATGATAGATCAAGATATTATTCCATACATCCTTTCTGCATTAATACCAAATTATTCTTAATACAAAAAAATATGAGAAGTTACTGGAATGAAAGTTATACACAGACTGCATGGCCTTTTTATGCAGCTAGACCAACAAGAAACATCACAAGCTCATAAAAAACTTACAAAGATAACTATATGTTAATATTTCTAGAAATGTATCACAAAAACAAAACAAAAAAAAAAAAACTGACTTCTAAAATGTTTTTTACCATTCGCACTAAGCAGGCTAAAATCCAAGAAAATATTTTTGCATTACTGGTTTCACCATTGATAAAAATAGACAAGCAAATGAAAAGAATCCCTTAGGACTTGTAGAGTGAGTAACTGCAATTGAAAGAATCAACTGAGAGAGAATTTCCCATTCAGTGGCATTAGAAATATCATACAACACTACCAGGGGAGTGGTAGTTTGTAGTGAAATGTTCCATAAAATTAAACAAAATAAACTGGAGGAAATGGCACTTGCAGATACATAGCAAATGAGTTCAAGAATTGGATTAAAATTAACGGCTAGAGGAGGATATCAAATTAAGTTACAGAATGATCAGCATATCAGCAATGAAAGACTAAAAGAACCACTTAGAAAGATTTATGGCATATCTTCCTATAAAGAAGTGAACGGCTAATGATCAACAGGATGAGGGGGAGTAGAGGCCTGCTCTTGGCAAGGCCTTTGTTGTAGTGCAGCAGATGTATTTTAGGACCTCACATATTTACGGCATACTTGAAAGCCTTCCTCACTTCTTGGTTTTTCCAGGATTGGGCCTTGATAAATTCATGTTTAGAATCCATTTCATAAGTTTGGATAATGTCTAATCACAGAAGTTGCAGGATGAGACACTTCCAATATCCGATTCTTGCATTGTTTTTTCCTGCATTCATTCATTTTCTTTTGTCTGGCAACAATAACGTAAACCCATGAATGTGGCCCAACATGACATACATTTCAGTTTTCACTGGTAATCCACCTAATTCACATAATAAAAACAGTTCATTTGTAGCAAAGTAGCAGAATAAAGTCCATATATAAAACAACTTGTTAGACAAACAAATGTAGGACATTGAAGAGATAGTCGAACATAGATGCATTTCCACCATCCTGCCTCTCTATTTCGAAGGAAAAACTAAAGATGTATCAATAAACTAGTTAGAAAAATTGAAGCTGTTGTAATTGGATTCCAGACATAAGCTCTCTATCAAGCACCCGACATCATTGTGTCAAAATTCAGAATCTCATGGAAAACCTTAATTTTATCTATAAGGGCCTGTTAGTTGCATTAGAATACATAGGAATTGAATGTGTACCTCATTCCATAAGTGGTTAAAAGTGAAGCTCAAAGGCAAATTTCCTAAAATGAGCATCAAATAACTTTTCCTTTCAGAAAATAGAATCAAATCAGCTTCACTTTTAGGTAAAAGAAGATGGGAAATGAATACCCAGCCATCACCCAAGTAATTCAATTCCTATGTATTTTAATACAAACAAACAGGCTATTCTACAAATGAGTGAGAGAGGGGGAGGGGGCAGGCGGGGGCGCTTAGATATATGCAAATTAACATATGACAACAAGAATAGCACATGAAATCCGTCAAAAAGATAATTGAACTTCAAGAATCTGAAAGGGAAACAAAAAAACCCAGAAACTGAATATATGAAAGAAAATGAGAAGAGTTCAAAAAACGCTTAACAAAAGCAGTAGACAATATCAACAAGCAACAGAAAGAAAACCCACTTGAGTTGATGAGAGATGAGGGCATTTGCAAACAGAAATAGCCAATTTCTGGTCTTTGAGTACACTCTCTCTTGTCAAGAGAGCAGCTCTTGGGACTCTGAGAATCACTTCTCCTCTTCTAAGATCACGTGCAGCAGCTAAACCTCGACTGCAGGAGACCCCATAGCAGAAAATAAGACAACCCCATTTCAATTCGCAGTGGAAATTGAAGTTAAGAACGAGATTTCAATGGAATGCAAGAAGAAAAAAGGAAACTTGCGTGAAACAAGATGCAATTTTTATAGTGAGCTTACCCGCCTGCATCAGGGAATTGGGCGATGGAGAGAGATCGACCCAAACATGAGGAAGAGGGAGCTTGAGCAGATGATTGGAGGGGATGGGGGGAATCAGAAATTCCGATATTTGCAGCCCATTTCAGGAAAGTTTCGAGCTTTTCTTCATCCCCTTCCATCGACTCCTCTCCTCTCTCTTCTTCGTTCCAACTCCCCCACCCCTGTTTTAACCATGTTTGGCCTGGCTTTTTATGAGGTGGGGTCCACTCTTGATCCACCGTGTGCTGCATGGACCCCAACAGAAAGGGAAATTCTGAATGCACTACCGGAATTATTCAACACACCCACACTTTAAGGTTTTTTTTTTTAATTATCAAAATACCCCCAAGTGAAAGGATGAAATCCCCTTCACCATCAACCTCCTCTCCTCTTCCTTTGGTTCTTCTGCAGGTTTCTCAACTCTCATCTCCTATTCCTCTTCTTCTTCATTCTCTCTTTTATCCATTATTTCGTAATTGTTCCTCTGCACTCCTTCCTGCTCATTGTTGTTGTTGTTGTTCTTCTTCTTCATAGGTTTATTATTTTCACATTCTTTTTAGGTCGTATTTTATGCGTTAGAGATTATAGACGTTTGGAACAAATTCCATGTAGTATATTTTCACATTCGAACAGCATAATTCCTGTCCATTGTGCAAAACTCATGTTTATTTTCGTGATATGTTCGGCATTCCAGAAACGTACAGAGAATTTCTGCACGGCACATATCGGATGTGCAGATCCATAATGCACGGCACATGTCAGATCTGCAGGTTAATATTGCACAGCACATGTCGGATGTGCAGGTTAATATTGCACGGCACATGTTGGATGTGCAGGTTAATATTGCACAGAGATGAACGAAGCACAGGAGTTGACCACAACTTCCGAGTTCGAGTTGATCGCTAAGAAATTTCAGAGTAGTGATCAGGCGGGTAAAATACAAATTTTGAAAAAACTTAGAGAATTGGGGAGTCCTTCTTCTACTTCCCTTTCATTCCATTTTGCTCAAAATCATACAAGTTTGATAAAATGCTCAAAATCATACAAAATTGACAAGTTCATCCATTAGATCACGGCTATAAAAAAGCAGCCTCAAATTCATACAAGTTCATCAAGTTCCAACCAAATCGAAAAAATGCAGATTCTATAATCATAACAAAATCTGTCAATAAATGATCATTTATATCACGGCTATCAAAAAGTAGCATTCGTCTACCGATTCATAAAAAAAAAAAAAAAAAAAAAAAAAAAACGTATGAACACATCCAGGATAAAATCCCCCGGCTCTCATTCCTTCACTGCGGCGTATGTCGTCGGTACGTCACCGGCAAACCATCCAGGATCTCGAGGGTGGTCTGCAATGCCTGGTAATAGAAATTAGCCGACTGATCCGTTCGTGCAATCATAGCACAGAGAAGCACTCGCTCGACGGATCTATAAGAAATAATTAAATGTGTCAGTACTTAACCTGGGATAGGACCCTCGGATATTAACCTGCACATCCAACATGTGATGTGCAATATTACACATGCACATCCAATATATACCGTGCAAATATGACTTGCACCTCCAACATGTGCCGTGCAGATATGACATGTACATCCAACATGTGCCATGCAAATATGACATGCACATCCAACATGTGCCGTGTAAATATGACATGCACATCCAACATGTGCCGTGCATAAATTTTCTACACATTTCTGGAATGCCGAGCATATCGTGAAGACTGCCATGGGTTTTACACAAATGGACAAGGATTACGCAGTTCCAATGTGAAAATATTAACATGCAATTTCGTCCAAACGTCTATAATATGTAATGCATAAATTACGACCTAAAAAGATTGTAAAAATCAGCTACCTATGAACAAGAGGAGAAGAAGAAGAAGAAGAAGAATAAACCTATGAAGAAGAAGAGCTAACCTTGAAGAACAAGCGTTGTGCAGTGGAGATCGTTGCAGACGGAGAAGAACTGGAGCCCAAGTTTTCAAAACCGTCGACGAGGGAATGGGTTGGAGATGAAACGAGTATGGGCAGTCTGGGTATTACGGTGGGTGGGTTCAGCAAAATAATTTTAAACATAAAATGGGTGTGGTGAGTTCAAAATGTGGGTGTGTTCAATAATTTATGTGGTGCATATAGAATTTCCCCAACAGAAAATTGGATTTGGGGGACTTTTGCTGGAAAATGTTGGCTTAAACAATTAAACATCTTAATTATTTGCTGATAATCTAGTTTTTAGAGAGAGATTTTTCAATGTAGTTGATGAGTTTTAAAATTTGAATAGATGGATAATCCTGGTGTCTTTGTGGTGTATGGTACATTTCTTACATCTAGTGATATGCTTTGATTATTAATTATATGCTCAATCATACTATGGGACCAACTCTTTATAAAGTAAGTTTTGAGACATTCGGAAAAAAAAATTGTATTTATTTTAAATGGTTCAAGTTTTCAACCCCATCGTGGAATTTGGATTTGTACATCTAATTATTAGGAGTGTCCATAGGTGAAACAACTGAGTGTTTGATATGGGTGTCTATTCAATTAAATTTTGAGGTTATTTCCTATAAAAGGATGGATATACGTTTAGACTGATTTTAATTTTGAATAGGCAGGCCACCATGGATTTAAACTCCTCACTATGGAGTTTGGATCCTCTAGATTTCGAGAAACCCTTAGTTAAAGGAGTGGAACTCCATGGTGAGAAATTCAAACGGTTTAAAATAAATAGCCATCATAACCTCCTATATTTTATTTTCTCTTGATTTAATGATTCACCTAACTTTATTTTAATTCACCATACATCCAAACACGCCCCAAAGGAGGAATAAAAGGCTGGCTGAATTTTTGTCTAGAGCCAGTTTGATCAAACTGATGGTTATAGTTATTGTTGTTCTTTGTGGTGCTGTTAATCAACCTTTGAGGGTGACCAGCTGGAAGGCTAGTAGTGTATAATACTGTGTGTACTTTAGGATCGACAAAGGGTGAGGCTGAGGTTTTATAAGCCGCGACTAGGGTTGTAAACGGGTCGGTTCCGGTCCAGGTCCATGGACCAGAAACCGGAACCGTTAAGGAGAAGGTGGAACCAGATCCGGATCCCCTTTTTTGCTCCGGAACCGGAACCAGAACCATATATGAGACAGGTTTGGATATGGATCCGGGTCTAGGTAGAAAATGATATTAAGAAAATATGATTTTTAGGAGAGATTTTTTAAAATTGAGGTAATCTGTCGGGTCTCGGGTCCACGGGTCCGACCAAGGTGGAACCGGACCCGGACCCATTTACTTATCGGGGCCTAAATAGGGACCCAGACCCTATTTTTAACGGTCAGAACCTTCGGGTAAGCGGAGAATCGGGTACCCATTTACATCCCTAGCCGCGACCAAGTTTTTGCTCATAAATCAAAAGGCTTTAGTGACAGGTGGACCTCAATTCTAAAAAATGGTAATGAATGGAACATATTCTGATCGAGTCCATTCAAGAAGGACTGTCCATTGAGCCCATTAAAATGGGTACCCGGCCCGGACCATCTCGTCCCAAGCCCGAAAATACTGGGCTTTTAAAAAAATTTGAACATGGTGGGCTGGGATTGGACAATAATTTTAAAGCCTGGCTAAAATGAGACTAGGAATGGGCAGAATAGGCCTTGCCCAGCCCGATCGCCAACAAAAGTTCACTAATTTTTAATAAAAACATACAAACTAAAATGTACGGATATGAATAAATAAATAGAATAGGCCTACATATAATTTTAAATTTAACAAACAAATACATCTCTCAAACAAATTAATATACTTAAGGAATAATTGTACCTGATCTTAATGAACTCTTGTGGCAGCCCAACCAGTTCAAACTCACTAAAGTAAAGAACACTATCATCCTCATTTAGATTTTGAATATATCGTATACTAAAATCATCAATTTCAATTCTCAGATGTTCGACTCCTTCCTTCTTGCTTAAGGAAAGACTCATTCCATTCTATTCAAAATCTCTAACCTTTTATTTTAAACAAAAATAATTGTATAACTCAGAAAAGCATGGCATGAATTCTCATTTTCCATTTTACCAAGGCTAATCCAAAAAGGAATTACCAGTGTCCGATGGCACTGGCTATATGGGAATAATTAGATAATGTTTATCTTATATACAATATTGTACTAAGTTCTGGCCTAACCCGAGCCCGCACGGGACATTATTTGACGTAGGCCCTTTCAATTAAGGGCCGGGATTGGACAACCCCCGACAGACCCGCCCATTATTCAGGACGGGGTTGGACGGCCAAGGCCCGACCCGGCCCATTAACAAGCCTGCTATCAAGGTGTAGCCAACCAGACCACAGTCTTTAAACTTTCTCGTTAATAGCAGCCACCAGCAAGAGAATCCACTAGGGATTTAATATGCTGCAGCTTAATCTGTAATAGTTGAAACTCCTTTCTGCACATTCTACAGGCCGTAGATTGTAGTTTGAGCAACTCCTTAAGAGCATCCCATGCCTCCTTTGCAGCTTTGAGGCCATCAGGCCAAGTATATTTGAAGAAAGAGATTCAGTTAAGCTTGCATTGAAACAAGCGTTCGCAAAGTGATCAAATTTATGTCAATTCACTGTATTTTGATTTGGGCAGTGTTTCATCAGATTCAGAAACAGTTTTTGAGGCTGATGTATTGACCCATCCACATAACAGATTAGATCGGTAGTTATCAGTATGAACTCTAACTGATCTCCACTGGCAATATAGTTGGATCCATCAAGCAAATTGTGTGATATTGGTCATAGGAAGAGGTGAAGAACTTATAATGAAGACATGATCATTGATCAGATTCAGAAACATTTTGTGATTTTTAATCCATGATGGCTTTGTCAATGTAACTCATCCTGCAAAATCTTTATCCTATCCATGGCCATGTGGCTTTATCTCATCTGTACAACGATAATCTCTCCTACTCCTCTCAGCTCTTAAACCTGGTTTTATATCATTTATCTGTTTCAGTGATTGAATTGAGAACTATTCTTGATTTGATCATGCTAATATTTGGATCATCACTTATTCATATTGGGGCATCCCTATCCTAGTCCCTACAGCCCCACAGCCCCACATGATCAATGGCAGATGCTACATTTTATAAGGGCATTCAAAATGAATGGTTCTCACCATATTGGTAGCCTAAACTCATCACAAATATTGAGAGTGGCCTTCTGGGCTTTCATCAATCAACCCATATGTCCTCACCAATCGCGTCTGTTGGCACTCGGCCCAACTTGACACTCATTGATTGTAACCAAGGGATCAAATCACAAAATGTGCACTGTATCAAGGGTTAGTATGATATAATTGTGACCAGTTTTGGCCCAATGCATAGTCTGCCTTTTTATCCCTTTGATTATTGATATGCATGGAGGTGGCTCCATGGACAAGGAGCTGTAGGACTCTGCCAAGTGACTCTGTCCAATGTTCCCTAAATCTAGTTTGTCGGTGGACCATTTTTTAATCAAACCTATTCAATCCTCAAGCACTTAACTAGAGGAGTGGACCCATGGTTAAATTGATCATATGAATAACAAAACATCTAATTCTTTGGGGTATAAACACATGTTCTTTATGTGATCAATCCAATGTGTTGTCCTAGTTCAGTTGGATCAAAATTGGGTTATATAGTGCATAGGGTGAGTGATACAGTTGTGGCCTCAAGATCTCAAGTTGGGACTGGCAGCTTCAATTCAAGATCCACGCTGTTCACATTCCCTGTGCGAGTTTCACATGTCTGTTAGAGCTGAGAGAATGATGTTATTTTTTAGTTTTCCCTTCAGTAAGGAGTCAAATTGTGAAGAGTGTCCTAGCTGGTATTTATACAAAAGGACCCATTTGTTTGTATGGAATCAAATACATAGGAATTCGTGCTTAAATATGCTCAAACAAAAGATTATTGAAGAGGAGAAGGGAGAATGATCTAAAGTGATGGATGGGCATTCTTTCCCCATCTCCCTTTGGGTGGTCTTGGGCTGCATCAGTCCGGGCCCGACCCTGGCCCTGCCCACTTCGGGTTGGGTTTGGGTCTTATGTTTTAGTACTCATGTTGGCCTTGGATCTAAAACTTGGGCATGTTCAATATCTGGGGTGGGCTGGGATTAGATTAAATTATAAAAAGCCAAAAGCCCAAGCCGGCCCGAACCAAACAGGAGATGTAGCCAAATCCTATGTCATTTGAGAAAAAAAAAAACTGTACATGAAGTTTTAAAGAGGCATTTGAATTTAGGATTGTTCTATAGTTTAATTTAAGATATCTGTTGTTTGTGTTAGTCAGGCTTTGGCCCAGTTAAATAAATGGGCAATCTCAAGGATGACATTTTTTAGGCAGGCCAGGCTCAGTAGGTACTTATATATGGCTCATGTGAGGCTGGGGCCATATATGGGCCTTTATCTCTAAAATTGGTTCGGGCATAGATATGCCTTAGCTTGGCCTGATCCCAGCCGATGAACACCCGAGCATATTCCTCAATTCATTTTCCATTAAAGGGAAAATTATATGACGGTAATTGTAAGGTCAAAAAGCTTGTCAGGCCTCAAATAGCATGTCATGACACAAAAATAAAGAAGGAAGCAGAATCACACCTCGTTATAGCGAGGGAGCGAGGGTGAAGCTCACTATAGCGAGCGTGGACGAGTTAGTCAAGTTGGATCTAGACTCTTATGAGTAGTTTAAGACAAAATCCTATTCTGATTGGATTATTATTAGGATTATCTTGCATGGATTTGGGGCTATAAATTAGGTGTTTCTCACAACCCAAAACGACACAGATCATCTCTCAAGTTCTGAATTAGTGATTTAATTGAGAGAAATATTCTCTAGAGACTTATTGAAGACTTATGCTGCCAAATACTTTAGAGAGCCAAGTTCTTCTGCATCCCTTGTAGAATATTATCTTATTGGGTAGAAGATTTGAGGAGTCAAGTGCTGGATTGAGTCTGCTACAATCAACGGTGTGAAATCGTTGAAACGTGAAGGGATACAAGGTAACTTGAGTCCTTAGGTAGGGGATATTTAAGGAGGAAATTTGAATTTCTTGTAATTGCAAGATTCATAGTGTTTGATTGTTGATCCAGTTTGGATTCGTAGTTTTTCAGCTAGTTAGGGTTTTTCACGCTAAATCTGGTATCCTTGTGGTGTGTGCTTGTGATTTTATTTCCGCTAAGTAGATTATTATTTTTTATATACTATTGGGCTGATTTATTAAGTAAATCAATCTAGAGATCTCGTACCCTAAACCTTCAGTCATATTTGGATATTCACCCTTATTTCTTCAAATTTTACCACTTTTAAAAATACAAGTCTTAGGATTCCTAGAAACTCAATTACATGAAACAAATATGCCCTAAAGAAAAAGTACTCTATGTTAATGTGAAGGGTTCCCGTTACCATGAATTCTTTCTTGTAGAAGTTATTGCCAGTAATCATACAAGGAGAGTCTAGAAGTGGACAAAGGCTAAATTAAGGATGATATATCCCTTCATGTGGCAAGAGTGTCAATCTATGTACTATTCAACCATCTTAATAACATATGCAGTTTCTTAAGGTTTTTTTTGGGTAACTTTCCCCTGTTTATTTGCATTGGTTTCTACCTATTTACAGGTCTTGTGGGATTATATCCAGTGAGACCCTTCGAGTTTACAAGCAATGTGAAGAATTAAGTCCGATTCTAAAGCCCTCTTCTTGCATTAGTGAAGGATGAATGGGGTGCATGGGTTAGTGGCTAATTGTCAAATTTTTAATCATCTAATTACCACCCCCAAATGATTGGATGGATGTGGAACTTAACCCACCTTAGTGAGTAAACCACTCCCCTCCTCCTAGGGATGTGCAACTGCCTGGATATTCACTTGATCATGTGCTTTTAGGAGGTTGTCAACACTAACAGGAAGCAAATTCACATTGAAATGGTTGGCAGCTGTAATTGCCAATCGGTCTTTAATGAAACTGAGCACTGACTTGACCTTTTTTCTTGTATTCCTAACACCTTTAAACTTTTTTGACTTTGTTAGGTTTGTATATTAATCATTGATGTATTACAATCACATGGAATGAACAATGATAACTGAAAAAGATTGACTGGTCTTTCCATGTTTTCTAAGTTTCTTGGCTGTTAGTCAAAAGCCACATTATTCATTTTGCATGCTGTCTATCAATCATGCTCTGGATCCATTTCTTTCAACAGAAAGTTGGGGATGGGCAGCTGAGAATATGTTTATTTATCCCATCTGTTAGTACTTTGTTGGTTTTTGTATTGCCAAATTAAAGTGCAGGTTGACTTACCTAACAACCACAGTCACTTGATTTCCTTGTGTTTCCATTTTATGGTCTGTTCATGCAGCATCAAACCAACCCCGTGCATAGAATAATCTGCAGTTGATCTGAAGTTTCGGATTTCTACTTTTAGTACGTGGGTTGATAAATCTAAAAAAAATGGGACCTTTGTTTTTCATGGCTGCCAGCAGTTCTTCCTACTTTTCCTGCTGGGCATGTGGTACCTTTTGTTATCATTTGTTTCATCTTTTTAAATATACATGCAATAGCAGTCTTCTTGTTGATACAGTCGATTAGGTTTTGGTCAGGCAGTTCTTATTATGTTAGTAACGTGGATTCTTGCTAAATTTGTGGGTTGGATTTGGTGGTGTCTTTTACTTTGATTTAAAGAAGTCCCCAGGGAAAACAAAAAAGTGGTCAAAGTAGTTCTGTGCCCTTGTGCTGCATAAGATGTATGACAATGTGCAACGCCCAAATTATGGTCATAGTCATACAGAGGCTGTGTCAATGGGCTTGGATGGCCAGGGTTGAGTTTGTTTAGCTGGGCATTCAATGCATCTCGAATTGGAACTGGTTTCTTTTATTGTCTAAAACCTTTAGTGTGCCAGTTATGGGCCAAGGGCTTCAAGCCCGTAGGACTGGATAGATTTTTCGTATACATCGTGTACATAATACCCCAAATAAAAGATTATTATCAACATAAAACTTACAGATTGACGTGCAAATGGACTTTTACCATTTATTTTTATATAAGTTCATTCATTCGATTTCATAGAAATTGATCGTTAAAACACATGAATTTTTAGGCCTGGGTCCTATCTACTGGGCCCTATAAAATGCTACATGCCTTCATGCCGGCCCAAGTAGGCTTTTGTGTGTCCTCCAATTTCCTTATGATTTTAAGAGAATAATGGGCCCAAATGATCGCAACTCTTAGTGGAAGCCTTACTATTTAAGACTCTTGTGTAGTGGGTTTGGGCCCATTAATTTGCATGTTTCACCAGAATAGTACTCAAGCCTGAAAGGAAACATGGGGCATCTCCATGCGAGCTTGAGCATGTTAATTATACATCCAATGGGCCTTCTTTAATCGTTAAGTTCTGCCTCTCAAATGATATTTCATGATGGGATGTACAAAAAGGGGCATCAATGATCAATTTGATTAGGGATGCTTCCATTGGCAAAAATTGTACATACGGTTCACTTTGATCCAAGTGAAATTCATTATTACACACCTACTTTTATATTTACCCACTCATAGCATCATATCCAAAAAAAAAAAAAAAAACAACCCACACAAGTGGGAAGGAGACCCTGTAAGATGGGAAGATAAGCCCACACGAGTGGAAATTAAGGAGAGCCCAAAAAGTGGGAAGAATCCAATAGCCGACGATCCCTACGTTGCCAGGTGACAAGTGGGATTGCCAACCTAGCAACCCTAGTTGTCTACACACCTACTCCCTTAAATTAGTACTAGTCCTAGTTTGATTTTGATTAACATTATTATTAATTAATTAGGAAGAATTCAAAATTAGGATCATTTGATTGATTGATTGATATAGTTCGCGCCTTTCCGGCATGTGTTTGTGCAGACACATATCTCCATTTCATATTCTTGTGAATAACTTTAATTTGGAGCAACCTACATTGCCACGGTAAATCACAAATAAATAGCCATTAAATCCGCGCTTCCTCAGAATTTGGAGTCCGACCCATATTTGTTTCCACTCCGGCTTTTCAAGTGGGTTGTTGTACAGGCAGTAAAAGAAGAAGTGCCAGGACGACGCTTTGTAGGGTGCACTTAAAATCAGTAGATAGGCCTTTGAGCCTTCATCCTTTCAAAGGCTTCTCCAATGCAGTTCACAACGTTAATGAGTGATGACCAAAATTATCAGACAAATCCTCTCCACATGTTCAAACTAATAGGCTTGAAGATGACATGTGAGACTGACTTCTTGGAACATAGAAAAGGATGAATGCCAACCATGTTAGACCTTTCTTCTTTTTAATCTCTTTTATTTAACATAGACTTACTTCTGAGGTACTGCTGAAGCAAAAATCTTCCAAAGCCCCGTTTTCAACACGTTAAAGAATCAGATTGGACAAGCAACTCTAAATTTTTGGGTGATAGTTAGGTGCACTATTTCCTTTCTTTCTTTCTTGCTAACTACTAGGTGCATTACTTAGTAATTTGTAGATTGAGTGTTTTTGGTTTGAGCATGTTCCCACTACCAGCATTATTTTCATTATTTAGTTTTCTTTTTAGGTCTTAAACAGAATATAAGAGTTTTTAAGTAAATATAAATGTAGCTTATTTTAAAATTAACTCATCAACTATGTCACTGATAAAATTAACTATGTTATTACTCATAAAATTAATAGTCTTTGATGTTGTGAGTCAAAGAAGATGAATCTTCACATGTATGAATTCAAAAAGAAAAAAAAAAAAAAAAAAACACAATGTATGACTGTCACTTCTTGTGTGGCCCACTTGAATGCATTACAATCAAAGGATGTAGGTGATGCTTCAATCACATGATCCTAACTCTTGATTTTAGCTCACAAAGTTTATTAACCATGTATCTTACAAATTTATGGTAATGAAATCCAATAGTGATTTATGCAATTTAATGTCAATTTAATGGCATTAAGTTTTGTGAAAGATTGAATTGATCATGGGTGAGCTATATGAGGTATAAAAGAAAGGAGTGCCACAAATTAGGAAGAAAGGGTCAGGATTCATTAAGATCTAAGAGAGGGAACTAAATGTCATGATGATTATCATAATATGAGAAATTGAATGGTTCAGATCATGAATTGAGGGTCCAAAGAACTACAAAAAATTAGATCTATAAATCAGAATTTTTTTTAACGTTTTTAACAATTTCTCTAAATCTATAAAGATTTAGATTATATGTTATTTGAAATGCATGTGTTTGTGTATAGATGATTTGCAATGATGATTTAATGAATATTGACTTGCAAAAGCAAGGTGAAGAAAAATTGAATGAAAATGTAACTACATACTTATAATTCGGATGTTAGACTTTGGCCATATAGAATTATGTTATCTTCTAAGAATTTGGTGTTGCATATTTGTAAATAATGGGTAGTATCCATTTGGGATTGAACTAGTGACTTCAGAACTTTAAATACAATGAACCTTAATATTGGAACCCCTTTATATTCCACCTGAATGGCTAATAAAATGTGGGACATGGCTTTATTCAAAGTACTTGAAACAGTGTTCATGATCCTCAAACACATTTCGTACTATGACCAATGACAATGTTTTTAAAAAAATAATAAACAAATAAATAAAGTTTAAAAATCTAAGATGAGAATGTAAATAAATACTTAAAAACTAAACTGTTAGACTCAAGCATATGAAAGAGGGTTTATTTTTTTCAAGCAAAAAGTATTTGGTGTAGCATATAGTAAATAATAGACTATCCATTTGGGATTGAGTTAGTGACTTTAAAAAAATTAACAAATATTGCTTTGTAGTAGCATTGACTAAGACAAACAGCAGTGCAATTGGTGGAAGAGGATAACCCCACATCAAATCCAAACCAATTTAATGACAATAAACCCCTGTATTTATAATTAGTCATAATTCACCTCAATTCTTGTACTATATATCTATAGTTGGATTGATTAAAGTTTCAAAACATATGATTAGACTTAAAGAGAGAGAGTTGGGACCAGGGATAAAGGATTTGTACCTTTGTAAATAATGGCACACAACCATTTTTGCTTGATAAATGTAACAGGACAAAGCTACCATTTTCATAAGATGGCTGTCCATTTTCATTATGGCCTCTGATTTTGAGGATGTAAAAGATATTAAAATGAAAAGAAAGGGATTCGTAACTAAATAATGAAAGCACAGGGGCTTACATTTGAAGTTGGAAAACCTTATAAGGGTGTGTAGAAAAAACCCTTTCAATCTCAAAACTTACAGCGTTCTTGCTTATGTAGAATCTGAATTGAGAACCTTGTCGTAAAAACTTGCACAGGATATTTTATAGAACCCTTACAATTTATCTAACTAGATCAACTTTAATATCAATCAAGTCTTATCAATCCATTATTAGCTCACTAATGAGGCACCTCTCTGTCCAAAGAAATGAGCTAAGGCATGATCCCTGGATATAGCATTGATGGTTAAGTGCTTTGAATAGAGGGGGAAAAAAAGTAAAACCAAGTCTTTAATATGGTGAAATATCCTTTACCAAAATAAAATATGGTGAAATATCAATGAAGTTGGATCTCACATGTGCAGCTTGAAGCAAAGGGGTACTGTTCACATTTGCACTTCTTGTGGGGGCTCCCTAGATGTAGGAAAATTAAGGCAGAGAGGGAGATGCATAGGTTACGCATATGCATAAGAGCTGATTTTAACATAAAGATCAAATGAAATCTTTTCTTTTTCTTTTTCTTCTTTAGGTGAAAAGCTTCTCTATATTGAATAACTACATATCACACGAATGTTGCACTAAAATCCAACAATTAGTTACACTCATGTTATTAGGACGACTATTGCCGATTCAAATAAAGTAAGTTTTTGTGAGAGATTGAATTAATCATAAGAAGTCTAAACCAGAAAGAGATGCCAACAACAAAGGTGTTTGGAGGTCCAATATTTATGATGTTCATTATATAAAACTTAAAATATTTCCTTGTCAACAATTATCTTGTGGCCTGGTGGGTGAAGGTTATACTAAGCATGTGGGCCTAGAACCACGGTTTGTACCCGGAGGTTGCAGGTTGAAAACTGCACTACCACACTTGAGCCATAGGAAAATTTTATCCGGCTTTCTCTCTTGGGCCCGTACAGATTATTCTGACTCAAGGGGCTAAGAACCCTGCCTTATAAAAAATAAATAAATAATACTATGCATGTGGGAGAAATGAAGTTTTTCTTACAAATATGAAAAAAGATGAACAAGGTTTTCTTGCATAAATCAATCACTTACATTACACGACCACCCAAATTAATGTCACAACGTGATGAGACTCGAACCATGGAAAGAAAGATGGGTCCTTTTTCTCCCCCTTTGAATCTTCCCTATGTAATCAAAGGTTTCAAACATAAAAAAGCATTATATGTAAACAATTTTCAACCCTATAGGACTTAGGCATCTTACCTAACTTAAAATACATACGGGTCATCCACCTCCCCAATTATTTGGTCAGTGATTATCTAACCGCTACTTTGTCTTGCACTGTGTTTGATTCAATCCATTCCACATGCATCCACGTGTCCATTGATGATCGACTACCCCACCTATGGATGATCAATGCTGATGTCAGCATGAGAGTTTCGTGACAACAATGAGATACGTTGACGCATATGAGGGCCATCTTTGCTTGAATGTCATTCATATTATATGACCCGTGTGAATAGGGAGGGTACAAAATTTTCAATACAATTGAATTGGTATTCCCCATTGGATTGAAAAATGTAAGAAAGGATAAAATTTAATTAAATTTTTATATTTATTTTTTTCATGTATATTTAATTTTTTTTAGCTATGGGAGGGTTCTCGACCCTTTGGACTGGACTAATCCCTCCGGGCCCAAAAGGAAGCCAGATCAACGCCCATGCGGACCATACCAAAATCTCTAACTTCAAAAGAGGGAGGAACCGTGGTCCTGACCACTTGGCCAACCCCTTGGAATTTTATATTTTCATGTATTGATTGATCTAATAGTGTAGAATTCTTTCAATGAAATCAAATTTGGGCCACTGCATGGTCATAAGGAGCGCTACTTACATGTGAATTACCACTATGACTGATAAAAAGTGGGACACTAATAAAATGGAATTCAGTCTCTACACTATCAATATAATACATGGATCAGAAGGTAGATTGTCATTCTCCCCATGTTACATTCGATCAGTGTAGATTTGTTTGGGTTTTCTAGAACTCGAATGCTACAAGCCACAGGACAGGTTTAAAACTGCAAAACAAACAAATGAAACCTCCCTCCCCGCTCTCTCATATGACATCATCCTTGTGTCATGTTACTCTCTCTTCTATCCCAATAAAAAATGCAGCAGGCAAGTCTTATAGGGTGGGGATACTAGGGCACTAGATAGCCAAGTAGTTGGGTCCATCCTTTGAAGGTCATATTCCAACCGTGGGAAATTTAACTCCAAAGAGTAAGGTTTAGTGTCAAATTAATGGGTCCTAAAACATTGTAATTAAGGGAGTAAAATCATGTGCCTTAAGCAAGATTAACATGGCAATGTGCACTAGATGAGATCCATACAGCAGAAGAACACACCAATGAGCTTTCTTTCTTCCTTTGTTTTGAGAAAGGAATGGTAAATTGGTAAAAAAATAAGTCCCACATTGGACGTGCACTGACTGCTTGTATTAAATAAATTGTACTGTAGGTTTATGAGCAAAACCTTTTTAATGGGCCCAACAGGCTCTCTCACATGGTAAGTTCTAGGTTCTGTGCCAGACATCGACCATCAGAACTCGCCAACGTGGCGTTTTTATGAGCTATTGTGAGGCTCATCTTGGTAACGTTTCATGGCAGTTTCAGACCATTTTAAACTATGATGTTTGTATGATGTATAATCAATCACCCATCTTTAAATACATACATCCACAAACCTTATTATTTTTGAAATATTGACCTATCACCGATAGATTCTTCAATGTTTTTAAGAAATCATTCGACCTCGAATGATTCGACTGACATTATTAGTTCTAATAGAAAATTATGGTTCAGAGGTGGGACATAGTTGGGTTCATGGCCCGTTTGACATTTTACTATTAAAGTTAAGTGAAGTGAAGTGAAATGAAAAGTATAAATAAAATATGTAGTGAGTTATGATGGTATTTTGTTTTTAGTTGTTTGTGATAGAATATTGTTGACTTTTGGTATGGAAATGGAGTTTTTTTTTTTATCTTTTAGTTAATAAATGTGGTTACTTTTTGACTTTTTGTTGAAAAAGTTGGAGGGAGTTTTGAGAAAAAATGCTTTTGATGTGATGTTTAGGATGACTTAACTTTACTTGACTTTACTAGTCAAGTTACCAAACGGGCCCAAAGAACAAGCATCTACGTATACCCTTCTTTTCTTTTCTTTTTTTGATACCCCTGGATAAGGTGAGTAAACCACGGGTGAGGTCTGCGAACCTTCTCTTGGGTGGAGTTGGTTGACATTTGGTGGATTAACAAGACCTCTAAGAGGAAAGGTGCTTGACTTTATTCAAATTCTAGATAGAGAGGAAATAAGTGACACCTCTTACCACTAGTGTAAGAAGCCATTGTTGACAAGCATCCATCTTAAACATGATTTAAGACACAATTTAAAGAGAACAAAAGGTCCAAAACCTTTATTTATCCATTGATAACATTAGTATGTCAACAGTACTATATCGTTTAAGAATTATTTTTAGTTTTATTAGAAAAGGTCGGGTTCAAACAAACACACATGCACTAAAAATAAAAAAACAGAACATAAAAATCTAAAACTTTTAATTATTTTAATGCCAATTTTTTTGCATTAAGATACATAGGACTTTGATACATTGGATTTTTTTTACAACCATTTGAGTTTCCAAAAAATAGCATCAAACCTTTCCATTAATGAAATTAAAATCAAAAGAAGATATATAGGGAATGAAGCCTTTGGCCTTCATTTTTAACCATTTAAAAAAAATCCTATATACTTTAATGCAAATCAATTAAATTATTAAAAAAATTATGAAAAAAATTAGATTTCAACTCTGATTAGATGAATAAGTATAGAAAATGCCCAGATATTGCTACTCACTAGCAATGACATCATTATTCTTTTCCTTCTATTTTTACTCTTCTTTTTTTTTATATAACGAAAGGTGCCCCACCCCTATAGCCTTAGGGCACGTTTGTGTACACACCCTTTCCGTGGAAAGAATAAATTGTCACGTCAGCAAATTTCATAGAAATGAAAACCTTGGAAAAGGATTTCCGTAGAATTTAGAAATTTATGTTAGGTGCAAAAAAGATTTCCTCGTTGAATTGGTGCTAATGTTATTTGGTGCGGCTATGGATTTTTTATAGAAATGAAATTTTTTTATTTGGTGAAATAACTTTTTGAAGAAAAATAACATAACATGTATATTATTTATTCAATATTAAATAATAATTTATTTAAAGAAATAAAAAATGAAAGAGTTGTAGAGTTTTTGGTTGAAATAGACAAGAGTCAGGAAAAGTGAGAGAAGTTTTTCGAGGAAATCCATTTCCCATACCTCCATAGGAAACTCATTTCCACAATTATCAAGAAAAATGCTGACGAGGCAGAAAAGTGTTTCCGCATAATTGTTCCGCACCAAATGCCAGAAAAAATGAGTTTTCTGTGAAAAATCATCTACTTTTCCACGAAAAAATATTACACAAATGTACCCTTAGTGTGGCCCTACGGTTTCCAACCCTCAACCTATTATATATATTAAAGCAAAGGGGGAGGTGGGCTGTGGGGGGTGCCACCTCATCCCTAAAAAGTCTCTCCTTTCAGAAAAATACTTATAAAAATCCCACATTATTTTAAGGTGCCACCTCACTTTGGACTACTCTTTCTCTCCTAAAACCTCTCTCATAAGATATTTTTATGAACGTTTGAATTTAAATCCTATTTCTTGCCATTATCCAAATTATAAGCAAATCTTTACAGTCGGTTTGTTTTCTTTTCCTTAGATCTTCAATCATCAATGGGTCTCATGTTAAATATATTTTGTGGGCTCTACCGATGAATGAAATCCAAATCAATTAGTGGGCCCCGCACATTTAACTTATTTCTACAATGTGACCCACTCATGGATTAATATAGCTCCTTTACTCTCCTTTCAGTTTTTTCCCCCAAATGGATGGTTCTTGTAGTGGGCACCAGTTCGTTTTAAATATATTTCAAGATTGGACTCCAGTATTAGATGAAATCCCAATGGTCTTCTCTTAACCCATTTTTTCCAAGAGTGGGCCTTACTGATGGAGGGAGGCAAGCCCCGTTGTCTGGTTTCTTAATGGATGCAAATCAATTAGTGGGCCCTGCACATTTAACTTATTTATGCAGTGGGACCCACTCATGGACTATGCATAGATATTAGTTTTCTAGGTCAATATGTATCCGTAGTGGGCAATCAGACTAGGTTGGTATCATACACAAGCTTAATTTCTTTGATAATTGTTAGGATGTCATTTGTGGGCACATGAGTTAGAACTATTAGAAACATACTATGATGACTCATATCTATATCCACGTACACTCATCCCATGCAATGTACATCTTTTATGTTTTTTTTTCTTCTCTTACACTTGTTCGCCCCCCTTTCTTTCAATTTTTTTTTCTTATACTATCAATCATCTGTGAGGGCCAATTGTTCCATCACCATAAATCGAGATGTGGTGTGTGGCCCATTGAGGATGGAATCATTTGATTTCCATTTTCTTTCTTCTTATCTTTCCTTTTTTTCTTCTTTGGATGCAGAGCCATCAGTGGGTCCCACACGTTAAAAACATTTCAAGGGTAGCACCCACTGATGGATAAAACACGTTAATTTTTTTATCCCTTTCTTTTCGTTCTTTTTAGTAGATGTAGATCCATCCGGTTTGTTTTTTTTTCTTATATTTTCAATCATCAATGGTATAATATACCCGTAAATGAGATGGTCGTAATGGTCAATGCCTTTAAACTCAAGGGGTCGTCATGTTATGTAAATCTACTTTATTTTATATTTATTTTCATACATAGAAATTTTTTTAATATTCAAAGATAATAAAAAAATTTAAATTTAAATTTATTTTGATTTTTTGCCCGAACTTAGCACGGACGTTTGTTTCTAATATGATTTTAAAATAATTGAGCTATCCGATGGGATTCTCCGAACTCCTTTCAAAGGAGCTGCAAAAATTGTGTGAATTTTCGTCCAGCTTGTGCGGACTGGACTGTCTTTCTAGCTCTCTTGCCGCCCAGGGTCCTAGTCCCTTTTGTGTGGATTAAAAAAAAAAAAAAAAAAGCTACAAAACAGATGCTGTAAAAAATTTTCTCTAGCCGGGGTTTTCAGTTTTTTTTTTTTTTTTTTTTCATGTTGTTGAAGTGTTAAACCCAGTTGGCAGGCATCTGCGATCAGGGCTACCGACAGACCGAGCGTAGGATGCAATCACATCAGCAGGAAGAAAAGCAGAGAAGAGGAAGAGGAGGAGGAGGAGAAGAAGCTGGTAGCATGCGATATTTGATTAGACGCGGCTGAAAGGTGATGATAGATGATGTATGAGTGCTGTATGAGTATGACCCATCGTAATAACATGACCACTCCTACTTGTACTACTATTTCCATTCTCTTTTCTTCTTTTGTCTTCTATCACCTACTAGTCTTTCTTTATTTATATTATAAAAGAGGAGGAAGATAAATACATATGTATCTTTCACTTTCACATCATCATGAAGAGTCAAAGCCAAGAACTAAAATCCATTCATTCGATGCAGTCTCGTCCACTACGCTTCTCCATGCAATTCCTGCACACGCCAAAATCCCGGCGCCCTCGAAGCTCTCACTAATTCCTCCACCCTATTCCCTTACCTGTGAGTTTGCCACACCCGACTCCAGATTGATTCACCTTCACTGCTTCACAACATTAAAATTTTCATCTCACATTAACAGTAATAAAATATTAGTTTTACCATTGGACATATTTGGGACAGGTTTTAGTCATTCAGGTTTGTTGTAAAATAACTTAAAGGGATAGCTCATTTAGTCTAGCACCACAATTTTCATCCAGAAGTTCAAAATTCTTAACAACACTACCACAGTTAGGCATCAGGTACTAAGCTCCCTTTAGACCTATAGATATTAATGGATTATCTTAGTCCAAAAAATTAGTACATCCTCTGTTATATATAAATATAAATATATATAAAGGTGTTCTTGTAAAGTGTTCTTTTTTTTTTTTGGCAAGGCTCTCTTTGGGTTGTTAGTGGTGTAGGCCTCATTCATTTTTCAACCAATCTAACATGTCAAAATTAACTAAAATTTAACATTCAAAGCATATAATTAAATTCAAACTTCAATATATAAACATTCAAAATAAAAGGCTATAATGTATAAACAAGACAAATACTTGTAAGTTGTAACAATTCAATAGTTCTTTTACAAGACAAATACTTGTAATTTGTAAAAGGTTCAGATGATTAAATGAATTAAAGGTTTAGATGTTGATTATGAGAGCTCAAAAAAATAAATCTAAGGGTATAAGGTTTCATAAACTTATTGTTTTAATTCCAAATCAAGAGTAATATTGTTGCATTCAGGGTGGGTGAGGGACTTTTGTAACAAAGCTAAATGCTAACTGGCCATCAAAATTTTAAGTGGGCCCAATTATGATAAATCAAAATCAGTTAATTTTGCATATAACATTACACATTTTTTAGTGGGCCTAATTATGAAAAAATAAAATTATGTTGGCCAAAGAATTGTGTAATAGTAAACTGAGTATCAATTTTTTTCAGTGGGCCTAATTATGAAAAATTAAAATTGAGCAAACATTAAAATTGAGCATACTCATTTAATAATTTTAATATTAATTTTATTTTTCAATGAATCTCGTCAATCTCATTTTTGGGCCCCTCGAAAAATAGATCCGGGGCGAGCGCACTTCCGACACCCCTTAAGTGCCGGTATAGATGATAGCAAAACTCATAGAACATCAGCACATTGTGGTTTTACCAAAGATGATGGATACTCTGTTTGGATGTGGATATCCTCTTCCCATTGTCATCATTCCCATCTGTAGAAACTGTACCAAAATCCCATCATTCACTTCTCCTGTCATTATTAACAGATGCAGACTCAGCTACAGAGACAAAAAGAATTTCCTTCCTTCCACCATTTCCTTTTGCTAAATAGAAAATTCCCACCATGCACGTTAATGGTGCCTTCTGCTTATTGGCCCTTTAGCTGCCAACCTTGTCATTACTCTCCCCTACTTTTTCCTTGGGAATCGTTTTGGCGATTCATAGTTCTTCCTCTTCCCTACTATTCCTCTATTCTCTCTCAGAGAGAGGATAGCTGCAGCCTGCAGCGCAGACTGTGCAGTGGTCGCTTCCGGCCCACGCCAAAAGTTACAGACTCGGTCTTCTCTGCCTAAAAGTTGGCTTTTGCAAACTGGGCACTGTGGTGCTACTTCTATAAAATACAAGTGTAGTAGATAAAATCAATTAATCCAATTTCATCGGCGGATTTTTAACCAAATCGAAATTAAATCGATTGATAATGGATTTAAAATCTTATAATATGTTAGTAATATATTAGTGACGGATTTCACATTCAATCCGTGAATTTAATTCGATCCAATCCATTAATATTAAATATAAATAAAAAAATTTTAAAAATCTAAATATAAGTTGAGATGTCTAAATATAAAAGAAGAAAAAAACTTCAGGGTCAAAATGTAATTTACTTTTTGTTTATATAAGTATACAAATGAAATCCTATACCAAAATATCACCCTAGCCTTGAGAGCATGCTTTTTAAATTTTCTTTAACATTTGATTCAACGGATTGAACGGATTAAACCGATCCGATCCTGTCCTCCACGGATCAGGATCGGATCGGATCGGTTTTAGCAGCCACAGATTGGTGACGGATTTCAAATCCATCAATTCTAGGTAACAGATTAGTGACGGATTTTGCCTCATCAGCACCAATCCGATCCGTGTACACTCCTATGTAACATTGCAGTGGCTTGGTAGTCTGAACCCACACAGCAGAGTGGCTCGTTGCTAGGCTGACTCATACCCTGGCCTCGGTCGTACCTTGATCCAACACACAAGCCCATGTCTGATCCAAGTCTACCATGGGTATTTAGTAGCTGGCTTGAGTCTGGCTTATTTAAAACATGTCAAGCCTGCGCAAAAGCTTTCTATTGCTTATCAAGCAAATTCGTCACTAAATTACAAGCACTATTTATTAGGGCAAGATAGAGCATGGCTTTGAGCTTTTCATCCCTTAATTTAGGCCATGCTCAAATTTTAGATACAATTGTGGCATGAATATTAACTTATAATCAAACTTAATATGGCCTATGAGCACACGTAGCTATTTGTATTAATTTAGAATCAAACTATTGTTCTAGTAAGATTCATGCGAGCTCTATTGTGGTTGTGTGGACCATCCAAAAAGACCCCGAGGTCTAAAAGCCCCAACCATCCCAACCATCTCTGCTGCACAAAGTAGTCCCCCTTCACTCTCACTTCTTTATGCATAAGGTTATAGAATTAAGTGCTCATCGCCCTTGATATCTTGGTTGGTTGGGGGACCCTTAAAATTTTAAATCTTCTGATAATATGCATTAATGACACAAGAGTATCTAGACTCTTATATACACAATCCTATCTCTCCTTATTCTCTCTAACTTTAATTACATTTAGTATGTAACATAAAATTGGACTATTTTACTGTTGGTAATCTTTGTTGGGTTTACTTATTCCCTAATAACTCATGCTTAGGAAGTTAGAACACAAGGATAGCCGGTTGGTATTCGAGAAAGGGTCCGTTTGATAATTTTACTTAAAAATTCAAGTGAAATGAAGTCAAGTACAGCATCAAATTAAGACGGAATAGAATATAAATATTTTATGATGATATTTTAGTTTAAATTATTTGGTATGGAATATTTTTGACATTTTATATAAAAAAATTAGAGTTTTTATATCTTTAGTGGATTAAAGCAGTGGCTTTTTGACTTTTTTTTTTTTAAAGAATTGAGAGAGTTTTGAATTAAAGTAATTTTGATATGACCTCTTGTCTGAAAAATGGAGGCTTTACTTGACTTTTACTATTATTGTGCCAGACGGGGGCAGGGATCGATCTGATTCTCCCCTTATAGGTATCCATCCGTTGATTCCCTCCTTACGCACATGACAAGTTTCCTGGGTCTTTGATGTGTCTTAACCCCTTGTTTGGGTAAGAAACAAAAATAAAAAGATAATCTATGGTTAAGTGCTCATTTAGTTAGAAATAGAGCTTTGATCTCTAAGAAAAACCATGCGAGTTTGGCACTTTACTAGTAAAGTTAAAGTGAAGTAAATCCTTCATTATCCAGATAAGAAAAGACAATGGGTCATAACAAAAGTACACAAATTCAGAATCTCCTCATTCTATTTAAAAAAATAATAATAAAAAAACTACCTCCTTTCTCCACTAAATGATAAAAAAAAGATCTCATCTTTTTACGCAGAAAGTAAAAAAAAAAGACTCCCCATCAAACAACTGCAACAAAGGACCATCATAACCCCCTATATTTTATTCTCGCTTGATTTAATGATTCACCTCACTTTACTTCAATTCACCATATATACAACGTCCTTTTTGGTTAAAGTGGAAGGAGGTGGAAGCCTAAAAGATTTAACGTATTTTATATGAAAATAGCACTTCAAATATTTGTGCCATCGACAATTTCTCTCAATACTAAATCTTCTCAAGTTAAAATCATTTTGTTTTAAATGACAAAGAAATGCCACTCTAATGAGCTCTTTTTTTCATATGTTTACTCAATACTGTACTATGAAACATAAGAACTTTTTATTATAAATTTACCAAAGGAATTAATTTTGAATTAAGACTTTAATCTAATTAACTCTTATTATATTAAAAACGGTCCCTCGAATTTATTGCTGAACCCATATAAAATGCACTGATCAAAGAAGTTAAATCATATATTTCACCCGTAATAATCCATATGTAGGTTCAGCTCCAATTAGACTGATCGAAATCCACATCAGATGGGATGGTAAGACTTGAATTTCTTGTCCTTTGAATTTTGCAGGTTATGCTCTACAATAAATTTACAGGCTGACTAGTATGGGATTTCTACGTCATATGATCCGGACATACACCAAACAGCCCAATTGCAAGGAAGAAAGAGTCCAACAGATGGACAAATCTAATTATTCCTTTTACTGCCCTTTTCACATTCTTCTCCGTTCAGACTCACCAACCTTTTCTTTACCAGTTTCTCACAACTCCACTTCCATAGATAATCATAAATGCACCTCTAGCCATGTAGAAAAGAGAGCCCAGCACGGACAAAGTAGTTGATGGTGGTTTGTCCAGACTCCACAGAAAGCAAGAAAGAGAAGGGAGAAAAAAACACATACAAATGAGTGGCCTACAGACACCATTTATTTAGTTCCTCAGTCATTAACAACAACGTAAATGCATGTAACGTACGCATTGCTCTGGCTTTGCCCTCTCTCTCTCTTTTGCTGCTCTCTTTGTTGTTCATCCATTCGTTTGATCAGCGTGGGGCAATTACCGTACATAAGGACAATTTTAAAGCTGAATACTTCGAAAATATATATTTACTATAGAGTTATTCGATCCGTAGGATATCGCAGCTTACAATATTTCAAGGATGTAGCTGTATGAGTGTAAGAACCAATATCATACTAAATTTGAATCGTTGATCTATCACGGTTATCAAGAAACTTAAAAAAAAAAACGTGGCTTATAATTTGTTCTTATAATTTACGAAACAACGTGACTTTCTTGTAAATTTTTCGATAATCGTGATAGATTAACGATTTAAATTTGGTGCGATATTAGTTCTTATACTTATACAGCTATTCAACGATTTGGATGGCGGTTTGGTGGTCCCACAGTCAAGGAAAAAAAAGAAAAAAACTTACTGTTCAAGTCTTACCGTTTCTGATTGTGGGATATCCAACATTCCTAAAATATCGCAGCATGCGATATCCTACTGATCGAACAACTCTAAAATATTAAGCTCCGGCTATTGTTAGGTTTAAGACTGTTCGTTTGGTAATTGTCGCTTTATCCGTTACCTGCTTACTACAGCATAAACAATAATATATTCATTGCTCCTTTCCCACCATATCTACAGTAGAATGATAGTGATTTTTGTGTTTTCTTTCTACTTTTCCGGTTAGTTTTTTTATGAAACTTGAGAAGATAGCATAAGTTGTAATTGACAAATGTGTCCTTGGAATTGAAGGACATTTATCCACCAACCGACCTTTTGTGAAATAGTCATCTGGGTTCCTAATACCCTTGACTTTTAATACACAGACACGCATGAGTCCTTGTCATTTTTTGTGGTAAATAGAGTCCTTGTCTTGGGTAGTGATTTTTCTAAAGAGGAATGTTACATATTATATTATAGGAATTACTTATATTATGTATAGTCTAGGTATGATGTAGTTAAGCCAATGTGCCAAATCTGTTCTAGACATGGGCGCGCATTAGGTATCACCGAGAAAGGTTGAGATTCATCATTTTCTTTTTTAAAGGGTCCCTCGGGTGAGGTTGGGGCCCTTTCGTAACGAAATTAGACCATTGGTGAGCTATTATAGTCTTTGACGAAGAAAAGTACTCACGCTGTTTCGAAGATAGGACTGGCAGGTAAGAACTGGTGCTCTTACCACTATAATAAGAGAGGTAAGAGGCCGTTCTTGGTTGATATTTGTTAATGGTGTCCAGCCATTTTCTCCGATATTTAGAGTTGGCTTGATCATTCATGTGGCTGTATTATAGTTTCATAGCAAGGATCTAGGATTCATGTGGGATCCATCTTTAGGTTCTTTACCAATGTGAGTAGGTTTCTCTCAGCGAACATTATCTCCTTAAGTAAGTGGGGATTATCTCTTTGGCTAGGGTCAATCATGGGCTAATCCAACTCTTTGGTTGGATGCCTAAAAATAAAAAGTAAAAAGAAGGAAATAATTCATTTG
The DNA here is from genome assembly GCA_012931725.1 of Litsea cubeba. NCBI lineage: Eukaryota > Viridiplantae > Streptophyta > Magnoliopsida > Laurales > Lauraceae > Litsea > Litsea cubeba. The sequence goes on from CM022949.1 coordinate 30,768,551, forward strand.
GGGAATTTTGAAAATTGGCGTTCTTTTTTCATCGTGTTCTTGAAGTCTTTTCAAATGTTAATCTTATATGACCGTGGTTTAAAATCGCGGCATCGGTTGTGATATCAGCCAGTCCCAAAAATCGATACACTATCATTATCGGTTGCAATTTGCAGTCTGTCACGGATGTGGAGACCCGATGGAGGCAGATTCATGGATTATTGAGATGGAGCGGATCTTCAGGATGCTTCCGTGTACCGGCAGACAGCGAGTACAGCTAGTGACCTACATGTTCCGGGATGTAGCTGAGTTATGGTGGATGACAGTGAGAGTTCCTTATACAGACATGGACGATGCAGTAGCTTGGGAGACATTCAAGGAGCAATTTCTCCGGAAGTTCATCCCAGCACCCGTCAGATCTCAGAAGCTTCGGGAGTTTGAGCAACTACTTCAGGAAGACATGACAGTTATGGAGTATGAGGCACAGTTCATTCCGTTTATCACGATTTGCTGGGAGACTTATCACTGCAACATCAGAGAAGATCAGACGCTTTGTAGACGGTCTTTCGAGCAGACATCCAGTTGCACATGACTCCTATAGAGCTCCCCACGTATGAGGCTTATGTGGAAAAGGCGATATGGGTGGAGAACGCTCTTCACAGGGTAGCCTTAGCCCAACAAAGAGCTTCCGAGCAGACGAAGATGTTGCAAGTGTATCCAAAAGAGGATGAAGATGAGGCAGTCCAAGGTGATGAGCAGCTGTGGATTGATTGGGAGTTTCAGCAGAGACAGTAGCGCTATCGCAGAGGCTGTGAGACCAGTGAGCATCGGAGACGGTCAGGAGCATGCTATGTGTGTGGAAGCTTTAGACACAAGGCTCGCAGCTGTCCAAGGAAGAGGAACCGTACTTTAGGACACCGCCAGCAGACTCATACACTTCCATCACCTGAGATTCCCACCAGTACAGTACTCGAGGTGCAGCCTATTCAGCAGTGGCCCCTATACCCGCAGACACAGGATCAGTTTCAGCCAGCTTGGGGTTATCCGGACAGTTCTGCAGCACTTCTGATTGGTGAGAGACATCAGCCTGATTTCCCTAGCGAGCAGTGACTCTGAGGTCAACTTTTTCGGAGGTTCGCTTTATCTATTATGGTTGGTGTGCTTAGATCCCTTGTTGTTGTTGTGTTTAGGATCCTTGTAATGTGTGTGCTCTTAATATTGTGTGAATGATTGATTGTTGCTTCTTAGATATCCTAATGTCCCATTTAGGAGTGAGGGGTATGTAATACCCCGAGTTGTCCTTTTTAGAGTCGGGAATTGTGAGACATCCCGAGATAGTTCTTTAGGAGTGAGGGGTGTGTGACACCCCTAGTTACCCTTCTAGCAGCTCAAGGTGAATGATACCTGAGCTAACTTTTTTAGTTAGTAGTGTGGAGCTGAGAGACCCCGAGCTATCATTCCTGTAGATGTGAGAGGTGTGCGGCACCTCTAGTCAATCCTTTTAGAGTCAAAGGAGTATGATACCCAAAGTTAGTTCTATTAGAATGAGGAGTGCGAGACACTCCGAGTTAGATCTTTAGGAGTAGGGTGTGAAACATCCGGGTTGTTCCTTAGGAGTGAGGGGTGTGCGACACCCCTAGATAGTCCTTGTAGTATCCGAGGAGTGAGACACCTCGGACTAGTCCTTTAGAAGTGAGGAGAGTGTGATACAACCTAGTTGTTCCTTTTGAGATTGAGATGTGAGACACCCATAGTCAGTTCCTAGGAGTGAGGGGTGTGCGACACCCCTAGTCGGACCTATTGGAGTTAAGAGTGTGAGATGCCTTGAACTAGACAGAGTTGAGTAGCTGACCTTGTTAGAAAACTAGAATGTTAGATGTCCAGATCCCATCGACCAAATAGTCGAGGTCTAGTATTCTAGAGTGTCAGAGGGTAAACCTTGGTTGTTTTGCTAGCTGTCTGTTAGTATCCTAGAGTGTTAGAAGGCCAGATTCTCCAATCTTGCCAGTTGTTGATTGTGACTTGTATTTCTGTTTTACTACTTGTTGATGGTAGTGTGGATTGTTATTTAACTAGTTGTTGTTTGTAACCTGTTTTGTTAGAAGAATAGTTCTAGTATCCCTCCTAGTTAAGACTAGCTATTCCGAGTGTTGGCTGGGTAGTTTAACTCCCATTCATCATAGTTGGTTATAGTGGAGACCTTAGAAGTAGTTGTTTTCATTTGGGGACCAAATGAGTTTTAGGAGTGAGGAATGTGAGGACCCGTCCCTAGACATACCTGGTGGGACCCAATTTGACCAAGTCAACCATAGGTTATCCTAATTACAGATGGGCTTCCCTTGGAGAATTGTGAATTTAACCTTAGGATGACCCAACTACCCATGGCCTAACCCATTACCCATTAATTATGAGGGCACCTTAGTCAAACCCTACCCCACCTTAATCCCATGTGAACACCACTCATCTTTTCAATCTCATCTTACCCCATCCCCTCACCCACGTGAGACCCATCTCCCCTTTTTCCCATTCCCCTCTTTTAGGTCACAAGACCATTTCCCTCTTCTCTTCTCATTCACTCCACACACAGCAGCCCCTCCTTTCTCCATTCCCTCATCTCCCTCATCCATCTCTTCTTCTCCCAACCCTTGCCGCCCACTGCCGCCGGACTTCGAGCACGGCACCATCGCATCGCCGTCGGCGATCTCCTCGATCACCGCCAGCCACTCGACCTCTCTTTTTCTCCATTTTCATTTCTTCTTCCCTTCCCTGTTTCTCTTTTCCTTTCTCTGTTTTCTTTCTTGTTTCTCTTTCTTTCATTCATTTTCTCTCTTCCTCGCCACCTCTCCCTACCAACATGGACTAACCCACCCATATCATTTTCTATTTTTCTCTCCACTCACTGCCGATGGGATGTGTTTCCCCTTCCTCACCCATCTCATTCATTCCATCATTTCTCTCTCTCTCTTTCTTTATTTCTCCCTCTCTTCACTCCCCTTACTGTCAACGTGAATGTGCACCCACCCAGCCATCTCACTCTTTCTCTCTCTTTCTCTCTAATTCTCTCTCTATTCTCTCTCTTTCTTGCTCCATTCTTTCTTTCTTCTATTCTGTCTTCTCCTTCTTGTATCCAATGGACCACCAAAGACCCTCCACCACCACCAATTTAGTGGGCCACAGATCAAGTGGGCCCCACAACCTCCCCATCTCATTTTCAATTCTTTTTCTCTCTTTCCCAATCTTTCTCACCCACCTTGCTGGGAATTGATCTTAGAGGCTGCCCATAACCTCTGATGATCACCATCATCTCCGCGTGGACCCCGCGATGCGGTGTGAATCTTTTAATCCAGTTTTTTTTTTAAAAAAAATCTCAAAAAAATCTAAAATAATATAAAATACTAGAAAATAATAATTTTTCCCATTACTAACAACTATAAATCAAATTATCGGTTCCTCTATATCATGTCATCTTATATCATTGTCTTATCCGAAATTATATAATCTTTGTTTACAATTCAATATATTTAAATGTATATATCAAAATAAATTAGAGTTTTATAGATTTTATAAAATACAACCATAATTATGACTTATGAGCTATCAATTAGTGTGAGATTTAAGAAAATAAAGGTGTTTGTTTGTAGTAATCCCCCATCCGTCATCACTCAATTATCAAGCAAGTTGTGAAATTTAAGTGCATCACGATAACATATTACAATTATGCACTAAGATAAATCACAAAATAATTGGGTATTGAAATTTTAAGATTTACCTGAAATGAGAGGAGAGACTGAATGCACAACTTAATTTCAAATCGAGTATCGAGTGTCACCTTGGCTTGATATCATCATCATTTCACAGTGTGGATTATAATAGTATGATCGGAACTTTGCGCTGCACTCCCTACATTTTTTTTTATGGCTTGAGAGGTGTGCCAATATATCGGTTGTCAGCCAATAATTTGGGGATAATGTATCGATACCGATAATATGCAAAACATCCGTTCAGTAACCCATGCATGATTTTATACAACCACATGCAAACGACCTTTCCAAAAGCTGAATTTCTGTACAATTTAGATGTCAAGTGATAATAAGAACTATGAAAGATTTGTAGAAGTCTTTGGAATTATGCTCTCGGATAGGAGACTATCCAAAACACATTGCCATCAACGAATTCTAGTCAAGATATTGCATTTTATTTTGGAGAAGGTATAACATTTCACACCTTGGATGATTGAAATTCCTGTTTTCATTGCACAACCATGAAATGGTAAGAAAATGTTGGCTTGACTGCACTGCATATGGGGGTCGTAATCTTAACATAAGATGTAAATTGTCTTATTTGATGGCATGACAGCCCCAACAATAATCTCGATTCTCGAAGGTGACAAGCTTTACGTGACGTGTCTCGTTACAATTCCATTCATCAGTGAAACACATCATATGACCATTTCTATAACAGACGCCTAAAACATCTAGATGAATGAGGAATCTGTGTTTGGTGCTACTAAATTGTCTATTCATCAGTTTTCTTATTGAGACGTGCTACACGGCCCGAAAAGGCTCTCGGTGTGTGGCACGGTCCCCCTGCCACAGCTCAGGCATTTTTTTTTTTGGGCTGTGTAGACTTTCACTTTCTTATTTTTACAAGGAGATGATAAGAAGGTGGATTCATCAGTATGTTAAAAGGTGTTTAAGAATACTTAAATATTAATGCACTGTCGATAGATGCCATATATGCATATAAAACTGTGAATCCATGGTGGCATGATGTTCATATGACTTCATATTACAAAATAAGAATTTATTAAAAGTAGAGAATTTGTACTAATAAAAAAGTTTATAACTAATATTATATGCCCTAGTTTTTATGGCGCTCAAGTTAGCTTACGCATGATTTAACATATGGAAGGTCTCTTTTCTTTGTGACTTAATTTCTTTTCTAAAGGAAAACTTTTTCTGATCCCATAAAAATTTGGATTATTTTTTATGTTTTTCCTTGAGTAAATGCTGCCGCGCCCAAATATAGATTTTATTGTAGTGTGGGAAAAGCATTTCCGAAATCCGTACTATTTCTCACGGAAATTTAACAGCACAAATGTCTTTATCGTTTCCTATTTCTTGTGTTTTCACTTTTTGGTACCTTACACCGAGGGAGGCTAGACTCAAGAGAGGTCACACATGTAGGAAGAAGAAGCTCATACTGCGGAATGGAGTATTAGTTTGAGATTAACATAACTTTAATCAGATCTACATATATATAGGATTGATTTGAATAACAAAGCATAAATATGAAATTAAACACATACCTATCTTCATCGCATTCACGTGAATTGAATTGCTACCTTTAATTGGGGATTTACTACACTCCTCCACTTAGACCTTTCTACGTGATCTCGATGGGGCAACCGATGTATTTTGTGTATAGAGGAGCTGTGTAAGTGCAAAAAATGTACTCACAAGAATAGGGGGTGCCTGAAAAGGACTTATCCAAATGACTAGTTGGGATTAGCTCCTTTGAACCTAAAAGGGGAGAAAGAAACGGTCAGAGGACCCTGGCTGTGGGCAGCGCAGGGCTCTCCGATGCCTAAGTTAGTATGGGAACTAAGCAATAGGATGGAGATTTTTTAGGAAGAAGATGGGCGTACCAGAGTGGTGTTCGCCCCCCCCCCCCCCCCCCCTCCTCCTCTCTTTGTGTCTGGAACTAGTCCTTATATAGACAGAAAAGAGTCTCTTTGACTTTGGGGCTATACTTGAGAGGGGATGTGCCATCGTGGCCCACATTTCTGTCCCATCAGGCCATATCCTGGCACTTTCGAGTTCGTGGAAGCCACTTCTGTCAGAGATATGGGCAATGCCCATATCTGCCGTATGCCTTGTGACGTGATTGAGCGTCCTTGGGAGGACAGCTGGTAGTCCATGCTTTGGCAAGCTCTGTGGCACTATAACCGAGGCGTGTGACCGAGGTCAGGGCATGTTGCTGAGACCTGGTTGGCGACTTGGCATAGGTGCCGACGTGCTTGCTTTGATGCCGAGGTGAAGTACTTGGCCGAGATGGAGCTGACCGATCTGAGATGTGGCCGAGATGAAGGAGGCCAGGACCAAGTCCTACCGAGGTGGAGAGACTGGCTGAAGTGGTGCAGCCTAGCGTTGCTAGGGCATCTAACTGAGGTGAGTTGCTGCCGAGATAGAGGGACTGACGAAACCAAGGTGAGCTCGGAAATATCCCACACAATAGCCCCCCCCCCCCCCCCCCCCCCCCCGCTTCTGACCTCATTAGAATTTTCTAATTGTTTGAGGTCGGAAGCTAAATATCATGAGGACACTTGCGTCTTGGAGCTGCTTGAAGTTTGAGATTGGTGGTCTTCATTCGAGTGGTTCATGACCAACTGAAAGACCAAGAGACAATTGGCTGGTATTGGACTGGGGCCAGAGGGTGGCATTGAGCTGGAGCATGGTGCTTCTGCCGAGCTGGAGATTCATACTGTTGCCGAGCTGGAGAATGCATTACTACTGGAAACCGAGAGACGACCAGCTGGCTCGTCACCAGAGGTGTACTCCCGTTGGCCGTGATTCTGGTGCTGTTATCGAGAATGCACGTGGTCGAAACCAGCATGGGGTCGAGCCAGCGTGAGGCCGTGGCCAGCACGAGAACAGACCAACATGAGGTGTGGGCGCGTAGCCTGAGACCATCATGAAGCCGAACCTGCGTGAAGTGCGTAGCTAGCACGAGGGCGACACCAACATGAGGTTGGACCAGCATGAGGCCGAGACCATCATGAGGCTGAACCTGCATGAAGCGCGTAGCTAGCACGAGGGCGACACCAATATGAGGTGGGGGCGTGTAGCCTGAGACCATCATGAGGCCGATACCAACATGAGGCCAAACCTGCGTGAAGCGTGTAGTTACCACGAGGGCGACACCAACATGAGGTTGAATCAGTGTGAAGTCGATACCATCATGAGGCCGAACCAGCGTGAAGCGCGTAGCTAGCACAATGGCGACACCAACATGAGGTGTGGGCGCGTAGCCTGAGACCATCATTAGGTCGATACCAGCATGAGGCCGAACCTGCGTGAAGCATGTACCTAGCACGAGGGCGACACCAACATGAGGTTGAACCAGCATGAGATCGAGACCATCATGAGGCCGAACCAGCGTGAAGCGCGTAGCTAGCACGAGGACGGACCAACATGAGGTGTGGGCGCATAGCCTGAGACCATCATGAGGACGATACCAGCATGAGGCCGAACCTGTATGAAGCGAGTAGCTAGCACGAGGCGACACCAACATGAGGTTGAACCAGCATGAGGCCGAGACCATCATGAGGCCGAACCAGCGTGTAGCTAGCACGAGGGCGATACCAACATGAGGTGGGGGCGTGTAACTGAGAATCCGGCGCTGCCGCCGCGATGCACGAAGTTGAGATCTGGCACGTAGCCAAGATGCAAGAGATCAAGATCTGGCGCGCGGCCGAGATATAGGAGTCGAGATCTGGCACTGCTGCCGAGATGCACGAGGTCGAGATCTACCACGTAGCCGAGATGCGGGTGGCCTAGATGACTGATGGCGGTAGAGGACCGTGCGATCAAGGCTGATAGCAGAGGACCGTGTCATCAAAATAACGGTAAATGGTCGTACGATCGAAGCCGACAGTAGAGGATCGTGCCGGTGTCATCGAAGCTGACGGCGCCATCGAAGCTGACAGTAGAGGACCGTGCCAACAGAAATGACGGTAGAGGGTCGTGCGTTCGAAGCTAACGGGCGGTCGAAGCAAAGTGATGATAGGAGACATCTAGCTGCCTCCAGAGCTGGAGGAGACTTCTGCTGAGCTGGAGACATCTGCCGAGCGGGAAGCTGCCTAGTCGTCTTTGTAGAGGTCAAAGTGTTCCTGAGCTTGGGCTCCATCTGCTTCTCGCCTGACGAACTGGTTTACCCTGGCGATTAATGCCTTCATTGAGACCACAGGGTGCAGGACCAAGTCTCTCCGAATCTAGTTGTCTCGTAGAAGAGCTTGTTGGAAAGACGTGATTGCTATTGTGTCTGAGGCATCTTCGATCTGGCTGTAGACAGTCCAAAATCTTCTGGCAAATTGCGTGACGTTCTCGGTATGCTTCATTCTGAGGGCTATCAGGTCGGCGCCTGACCAGGGGATGACTCTGTGAGCTTGGAACTTCACCGTAAAGGAATTCCGGACCTGCTGCCAACTTGTGATTGATCTTTACGGGAGTGCGTAGAACCACCTTAGGGGGAGGTATCCCAAGCTGGAGGAGAATACTTTACAGTTCAGATGACCTATATCGCCCCAAATCGACATTCTCTGGGTGAAGTGTCAGAGATGCGCTGCTGGGTCCGAGGTCCCATCGTAAGGGATGAACCTCGGGACGCTGAAGTCTTCGGGAAGAACGAAGTGCTTTATTTCTGGAGAGAAGGGAGATGTGCCGAGAGCATCAGGATCGAAGGGGCCTAGCCGACCTTTCCTAAGATCGGCCATCTCCAGATTTTGCCGGACTGCTTGCCTGACTCGTTGGTCAAGCCATTCTCTGAGATTTGAGTTTTCTTCCAGCCTTCGTCTCAATTTCTTTGAAGGACTAAAGGAAGAACCTGACTGATTTTCTGGTCATTGGACGCTCGCTAGGCCAGAGTTTGCTCCGGACCTCTTCTGGCAGGGAACCGGAGGCAGCTGCGTCGAAGATATAGATGGTTCTTTTCCCTTTCCGGCTCTTCGAGGCATGGTGTTAGGGAAGATGACTTTTTAATCGATTTCCCGCAGACAGCGCCAATTGTAAGTGAAAAAAATGTACTCACAAGAATAGAGGTGCCTGAAAAGGACTTATCCAAATGACTGGTTGGGATTAGCTCCTTTAAACCTGAAAGGAGAGAAAGAAACGGTCAGAAGACCCTGGCTGTGGGCAGTGCAGGGCTCTCCGATGCCTAAGTTAGTATGGGAATCAAGCAATAGGATGGAGATTTTTGGGGAAGAAGAAGGGCATACCAGAGTGGTGTTCGCCCCCCCCCCCCCTGTGTCTGGAGCTGGTCCTTATATAGACAGGAGAGGGAGGAAGAAGGAGGAAGAAAAGAGAGTCTCATTGACTTTGGGGCTGTACTTGACAGGGGATGTCCCATCGTGGCCCACATTTCTGTCCCATCAGGCCTTATCCTGGCACTTTCGAGTTCGTGGAGGCCACTTCTGTCAAAGATATGGGCAGTGCCCATATCTATCGTACGCCTTGTGACGTGATTGAGCATCCTTGGGAGGACAGCTGGTAGTCCATGCTTTGGCTAGCCCTGTGGCACTATAACTGAGGCATGTGACTGAGGTCAGGGCATATTGCTGAGACCTGGTTGGCGACTTGGCATAGGTGTCGAGGTGCCTGTTTTGATGCTGAGGTGAAGTACTTGGCCGAGATGGAGCTGACCGAGCTGAGATGTGGCCGAGATGAATGAGGCCGGGACCAAGTCTTACTGAGGTGGAGAGACTGGCTGAAGTGGTGCAGCCTGGCGCTACTAAGGCATCTAGCTGAGGTGAGCTGCTGCCGAGATAGAGGGACTGACAAAACCAAGGTGAGCTCGGAAATATCCCACACAAGCTGTAACCCCTAAACTTTATATATAGGTTTTCTAAGACAATTTCCTTTCCATTATGGAGTCCAAATCTAATTAGAATTTAGATTCCTTTTTGTATAAAAAATGCTATTATGTTAGCAACTTTCTATAAACACCAAAGATATCTCTATTTAGGATACTTATCAAGTCTTTGTGTGAGTTATTCTTCTAAAGTGGGGGACTCACATGGGGTGTGGGCCATTGGGCCACACTTAAGCCCAATAATTCTAACATGGAGAGCCCCCACACATGGAAAGAGAAACCCATACATGTGGAAAGAGTGACACATCTGCGATTAACTCTCGCGCAACCAAATGAGATGAAGAAAAGGGCTGTAGTGGAAATCTTTAATTGTCCATTGAACTTTGTTACTTGCACATTGATCAATAATAAGTTATGATGATAATAGAATCTACAGTAAAAGAAGGCTTTTGCAGTACTTTAAAAGAGAAAAGGAAAAAAGAAAAGAAAAGAAAGGCCTGTATTTTGGAAAGCAAGGATGTTCCAATTAATTAGATATGTACAACAAGATCAATAATAATGAGTTAAGGGCCCGTTTGGATGTCTATAGAATAAAATAATTACTGATTTAAATATTGCAAGAATAAGATAGTATATAATAGAATAATGTAATATTATAATATTACAATATTTTTGCCGTTTGGAGATTTTTGAAGAATTTCACAGATCTTAAATTGAGTTGTTTGGAAGGTGCTATGCTAAAAAGTAAATTACATTATTAGAATATTTTTTTATTAATTATTTTAATTCATATGTAATTTATCAGATCTGAATAAAAAAGTAGTGTGGTAAGTAAAGTTCAACTGCCATGTTTTTCCTTAAGTTACCTTTCTTTTATCACATAACGCCATGGTAAAGTATAGTAAAATCAAGTCAATACAAAAAATAACTACTTTACAACTCTCTCTCCCACTTTGCTTTACTACATACTTCATCTCACCTTACTTTATCTCACCTTTACTATGATATGACATCAATCTTTATTTTACTTTACCACACCTATAAATAAGTCACTTTTTATATACCATATAAAACTATGATAAAATGTGATAAAGTAAAGTCAAATAAAAAGAAATTACTTTACCATTCCTTCCCACTTTACTTTACCAAATATTTTATCCCACCTTTACTTGCCTTTACCGTGCCGTGACATTTACTTTGAGTATACTTTACCATATATGTTAACAAACACATCATAATGGATTTGGTAAACTAAAGTCCTTACTTTACTCTACTACTTTCTAATTGTCATTTTGAAAGATTCTCATCTTGTAGAATGTTTTTTATAGGATGAGTTGTAGGTAAAAATATTGATCTTTTTGGAAAAAAAAAGATTATTTTCTTCAAATTTTTCTTCGGTTACTAAGCACACAAGATTTTCTTTTTTAGAAAATGAAAGAGTATATTCTATAAAATATTATTTTTTTTCTTATACATCCAAACATGACCTAAAAGTATTTAGGGCACGTTTGGCAAAGGGGATGGCCAAGGAATCCTCTCCATTTTTCGCGTTTTCGAGGACTTCCCACTTTTGGTTGGAAGAGGATTATGAGAGGAATGACATGAGTTTTCCGCTAATATGATTATTCACTAATGTTATTATTTGCGCGCGCGCGCACACACACACCCCACCCCGTCAGACCGAGTGAATCCTTGCATAGGCATAAGTGGAAAGGCGAGCTACAGTGTAGCTACAGTGACTGAGACGTTAATGTGGATTTGGCCGGTTATTGCATTTTTAATGCATCTTTTGGGTCCCATAACCAAGATCCAAACCGTTAATAATGTTTAAACAATAAAAAACGGCCATCTCACCAAATTCCAGCAGTTGATTTATCTTAGATCTTGAGATATTTGCAAAAATGTCCAAACTGTTCGATTGCAAATTCTGAGATTCTATTGGGCCAAAACTGAGATGGAGAGCAGTCCATTCTTTTCAATTTTCTGGTTCCTGTGGGCCCCACGATCATGATATGAACCGGTAGTTATTTCTAGAAGGTCAAACACGGCTAGTTGACCAAATTTCAACCATTGATCCTTACCATATCTTGAGATATTTGCAAAAACGTCCAAGTACTAAAATATTAATTTCTTATTCTTGTGGGCCCCCTTCGCATAATCTGAACCGTTCAGATTTTCTAGATGACCACAAACAACTTTGAGGTGAAAGTTGAGGTCTTAAGTTTTCATGGATTTTGGAAAATTTTGTAAAAATATTTATTACTATTGGATTTTACATTTTACAATTTGTAGGAATCCTTACACCATCCAAACATGGAACTCTCATTAAGAATTCTACTTGAGGATGGTGGCCTTCTTTGGAGATGAAAAGAATCTTCTAAATCCCCGTTTACTAAACGTGCCAAGATCTGCGGGGAAAAGATTTTCACTTTCCACAATTTTATGCTATATCCAAGTTTGGCAGCCGCAAATCATCGCTGATTTTTGCGCCTAAAATCTGCGATCTATGAGATTTTGGGATCCAATCCTCCCCCATCGGATATGCAAATTCACCCTGCAAAATGGGTGGGTATAAAAGTGAAAATTCCCCCACCCCCCCCCCCCCCCCCAAAATAAACACTCTTTTAATCTCTTTATTTTGCCACTTATTCAATAAAAATGATAACATCTCATCCATGGATTATAATCTGATTAATATATAATAAATGTGCTCCATCATTTTAATCATACGTGCACTAGTGATAATGGTTCTTAATTTGTTCAATATTTAATGTGGCCCCATCAATTTAATTATATGTCCACTTGTGATAAGGTGCCTTAGTTTAATCAATAAAGTGGGCCCCATTTATTCAATCATATGTACACTTGTGAGAAGGAGTCTTATTTTATCTTATATCAAGATACTGGCCCCACTCGATACACTCATACTTCTTGGTCATGACTATCTTATATCAAGATACGGTCAAGATTGGGTTAGTGTTCAATCTCTAGCTTCGCCTTAATCTTAATCTAAACCCAACTCTTTTTTAAGGAGTTTCTGACTGTGGGTCACTCAGTCACTGCGCCTGTGCCCCTGCCCCTCCGTTTTTAGCTATGGGGCAGGGGCCGTACTCCGCTACCTGTGTGCCCCAGCCCTTAACCGTTACCCTCAAGCTTCTCCTTACGGGAAGCCTTTCGATCACTAGCATCTTCAGTCTTTTCCCTTTTTCCTTTCCTTACAAGGGAAACAACTGAGAATACGGTCGTGCTTCTCCGTTCAACACTAAATATGAATTGAAGAAATCATCAGTGTTTTCACATTTACAACCAAACGTGAATGCAAGAAATCCTTAACTATATAAATCCTCTATAAATATTATTCTTTTTTAAGAATAGACATGAATCCTAAATCAGGCATACTCCAATCATGTTACCAAACCTGTCCTAGGTAAAAAATTGATAAGAAATTCTCATATAGTAAGTCATCGTAACAAGAAAAATTCCGGCGCAGCCCATGAAGTTTTGCTTGACGGACAGAACATAATCATGAAGTGCTACCTATTACTTGATCTATAGTGTTGAAAATTTTAACTAAGATACACTAAAAGTCATTAAAAAGCACTCACACACCACACAAAGAGACATACAGTGAGGTCTTCCTACACATTTTTTGACGGGCACATAAAATGAGGCATTTTTTTTTTTTTGTTAAGAAATGAGGCCTTTCTTACACGTTTTTAACACTTTATACTACCCAAAAAAATATAACTATAAAATCTACACATCTAAAAAGTTATTCGGTTAGCCTCTAAACTCTACTTGATCTAAGCTAACAGATCAATATGTTGTGTTATAACATTTATCACAAATCTTACCAAGTCTCAAACCCAAGGGCCAATTTCTTTAATGGGATTTCTGAGATTTATGTTTGATCCTTTTTTTTTAGGATTTTAAAATGATAGGATTTTCGAATCGTGTTGATTTCTATCATTTCTTAATTTCTTGAGAATTTCATGCATTTTGAATTTCCTAATTCCCTGAATTCTTGATATGGGGATTACACCTTTTATCCATTATGGGACATGGGACCCACATTTTGTTATTGGAATGTGGGACTCACCTTTTAAAATTGAGGTCGGATTCCCTGTTTCTGCAATGTTTCATCTTATCAAATCATATAAACTATATAAAATCTATTCATTTTTTTTTTATTTCAATGAGGGTGCATTTGCTGACATGAGATTTTACACAGCTGACATGATTTGATAGGGTGAAATAGTATCTCTCTATTTAACATGGAATCCAGACTCACTGGATACAATGAGGCCCTATTTTTCAGAAATTTTTACGATGGGGTCCAACTTCAAGGGGAAAACCCTTATAAAGAATTTCAGCAAAGAAAGAGTGGAGTGATTGTCATGTTAACTACATACAAGATCTAAATAATATATTATGGAAAATTTATGTACAATCAATCTTACAAAAGACTCTACCATAAAATAAGAAATATTGATCTTTCTTTATACATGATCATTCTTTTGGTGCGCATATTCTTGTTGGAGTGAAAGTTGGGAGAACACATAAAGAGAGACATTTATTTTTGAGCAATTTCAAACTTCTATAAAGCGAGCCCTGTAAAATTATTTCATCATCACCAAATCCTCACAATTATGGTAATCCGCCCAACTTAAGCACATTAGATTAGTGATCACAACTCACAGGCCAACCGTTTATTCAAATGTGCACAAGTTCCAGTAGTCTGAAATTTTGAAAATCTTATTGATTTTGGAAATCCTGATTTTGGATTCTCCAAAAATGTTTTTGAATTTTGATTCTTTCCATGATCAATGCATCTCGACGTTCTTATCTTACTCTAATGTTTGAAATTCTCCTCACGTAATTGGAATTTTCAACTACATGACTGCATGTACATGTGAGGCTGTGAGAGTCATATTTATATGAATTCTGTATTTTCAAACGTCGGCCACCTGCTTGAAGAAAAGAGATGTGATTGATTTTGACTGATTGATGGGAAACACATATAATCCCCTCAAGCAAAATCAAACCGTAGGTTTTAGGGCGTGGCAGGAAATTCTAGTGTTTTAGTTGGAGAAATTCCAGTATACCCTATCTAGGCTGGAAGCTTCAGGTTGTCCAGAAGGTTGACTTTTGGAAAATAAAGTGTAGGCTTTGGCCTTTGACTGGTTCCTTCACAAGGAAAGAGTTTTTGTTTGTTTAAGCTAAGTAATCATCACACATGCCCCCCCAGCCCCCATTGGATTTGGCCAGGTATGGATAATTTTGGCCCTCTCGGATGTGGGGCCCACCAAGGCAGGCCAAAATGCAGAATGAACTCTCTGTTACTTGCTGTACCTCTAAAAATTTACCATCCAATCAACTTTTTGTTTTTCTTTTACTAAAGTGATAGTATTAGGGCACTTATGTCTCCATACCCTTGTTTATGGTGAGGGAAAATTTATGCGTCATTAAATTTTATAGAGTTAAAAATCTTGAAAAAGAATTTTTTTTAGTAGAATTTAGAAATTCATGTTTGGTGTAAAAAAAAATTTTCTCGTTGAATTGATGCTAATATTGTTTGGTGCGGCTATGGAATTTTTTTTTATAGAAAATCAAATTTTCTTATTTGGTGAAATAATATTTTGAAAAAAAAAATAACATAACATGTATATTATTTATTCAACATTAAATAATAATTTATTTGAAAAAATAAAACATGAAAGAGTTGTCGGGTTGAAATGGACAAGAGGGAAAAGTTTTTCGAGGAATTTCTTTTCCCATACCCCTCATAGGAAACCCATTTCCACCATTATCAAGGAAAATACTGACGAGGCAGGCGAGCGTTTTCGTAAAATTATTTTGCATCAAAAGTCTGAAAATGATTTTTTTCGTAAAAAACCATCCAGTTTTCTAAGAAAAAGTATTACACGGACATGCCCTTAATGTTTTCTCCTCTACTGGACTCTTTAATGCACTAAATTGAAATGACACATGTCGTATCAAAAGTACATACTTTCACCATTCCCTCACAACTTTTCAAAAAAAGTAAAAAAAAAACAACCTCATTTTTCCACTAAAAGATAAAAAAACATCACTTTTCTATACAAAAAGTCAAAAAATTCCATACCAAACAACTAAAAACAAAACACCATCATAACACCAATTATTTTATTCTCTCTTGATTTGATACTTCTCCTCACTATACTTCAATTCCCCACGCATCCAAACAGGCCTTTAAAACTCATACACTCTTGCACATATTGTGTCCAGTCAAGTTGAACTACAGCCAAGGATGGTGGCATCAATGTTATATACACTATATTTGTGATTGAATCAGGTATAAGATTAGCCTAACTATCCATACGGGTTCATTTGTTTAGGGGTATTTCTTTTACGAATTCCCTTTATTTGGAACTCACACTAATGCACTTGCTATCTTTTAGAAAATTTTAATTTCTTATTTAAATGGTGACAATTCACAAATCTAGCTTATTTAAAATATCACTTTTGGCCCAAATAAAGTACCAGAATTCCAGTTTTCAAAATCCTCACCAGCATCATAGCAGTTGAGATCTTACTTGGGAGACATTATTTGATTAATTTCATATAAATACGAAATTCATAGAAATCTTACAAACAAACAGACCCTCTAAGTAAGCTTTTGGGGCCTTTAAAGAATCCTGTTTTTTTTTGGTAAGGAATTTAAAGAACCCTTACCCACCCCAAATTCAGACAAAACCACTGCTAAATGCCAAACCCACACTAACTCAAGCAGGTTGGTGTGGCTAACCAGTTGAACCCGACCCATTCTGGACAGCAAAACAATTCAAAGGATGAGGAGCTTAAAAGACCAAATTACCCCTAAAGAGGGTATCATGATAGTATTGTAGAAAAGTGAAATGATGGAAAAGAGATTCCATTGTAGAGCCGTTTTCTCTATTTTGCCCTTTTCGTCTCATGGGCTTTTTTGTGATGATGACGACGTTGGCGTTCCTGAGTCAAAGCTGCTACCCTGTGTAATTATTTCCAGAAGATCTCCAGCTCGTGATGATGAGAATTTTCCTTGCAGCGACCTCACAAAGAGAGAGAGAGCAAAAAAAGTTGAGTCAGGTCGGAATTTACAGAGGGAAAGAGTGGGTGTGAAATGTGAATTGAAAGACTTCCTCCTCTTTTTAAGCCACACCAGCTCCAACGACGTGGAGATTTTTAGGAAAGCTGTACAAACCAAAAGGGTGCAAGAAAACTGAGTTTTGGGGTGTTTTGAAGAAGACCCAGAAAGGAAAAACCTCCATTTTGTTTATAGGATTTGCTTTTTAGGCTGTTGAAAGGAAAATCCATAAGCTTCTGTTTTGTACCTGAGAGAAAAAGAAGGAAAGAGTAACCCAGAAGCTTAAAGCAGCTTAAAACGGAGTTGAGAAGCTGAAAGGTCTGAAAGCTGGGATTTTTTTTATCTTTAAGAGGGGAGAAGTGACTGTTGGATGCTGGTAAGTAGAAGGATTTTGGGGTTAAGTGTGCTGGTGAGTGAAGAGGCAAACATGAGTAGTTTTGAAAGGAGTGGAAGTGTTAGACAGTACATCAGGTCTAAGGTCCCTCGTTTGAGATGGACTCCTGATCTTCATCAAAGCTTTCTTCAAGCTATTGAGAGCCTTGGTGGACAAGAAAGTAAGTTTTCCCTTCTTCTCTTGTTGGGTTATTTTGCTTCATCTTTTCTGTCTCCTTTTCTCTTTTCAGATCCTTTTTGACACTCTCTATTTGGGTTCTTTTGTCTTCTTCTATTTCAGTCCCTTTGTTCACATTGCTGACAGTGTGGGTTATTTGTTTTTGTTATTCAATTTTCTGCAGAGGCCACTCCTAAGCTTGTTCTTCAGCTCATGGATGTGAGGGGACTAACAATTTCACATGTCAAAAGCCATCTTCAGGTTTACATTTCTTTCAATTTTCTTTATGCCTATGAAATCTTCTATGTTGCTGCATCTTTTGTAGTTTCAGAGTCTCACAGGGTTTTTTCATTGGTGCCAGATGTACAGAAGCATGAAGAATGACATTAGAAGACAAAGAGGTTTGTTCCCTTTCTTGATTTTAGTTAAAAATTCGATATTCTTATATTCTCCTCTTATACAAAGAATACCCATGTTTTATGTGTTGTGTTAACCTTCAAATTATTGATTTGTCTATAAAAATAGAATATCAACTTGTGTGATATATGATAATTTCATCTATTCTAATAACATATTTTATTGTTACCAAGAACTAACATTTTTTATAACAGGTATTCTATCCTCCCAACAAAGAAAATACTCCTCTGATGATTATGATGGAGAGATTGACGAAGAGATCGATGTTGGTTCATCTCAATCTTTGAAACCCAACAAAGACTCACATTATCATTCCATGTCCCATTCCCCCCCTTCGAAAAGGTTAGGTTTCAGATTTTTGATTTGTTTTTTTTTTTTTTTTTCTTCTTTTTAGAAGTTTTTTGCTCCTCTTTCCTTTATTATCTCAATTGATTTTTTTTATTGTTTCTGTCAGACCTTGCTTAGACATCAATTCTGTGCCCAACAGTTTGCATTTCAGCAAGAGAGAATTTGAAGCAATTTCATATCCGTACTGCTTTTATGATCACATTCAATCTGCAGCAGTTAGAGAGGAAACAAAAGAGAGTGGCTTGCTATTTCAGAAAAAAGATGCTGGTAAAACAGAGACGTTTGCAGATATTTGGAAGTTCAAAGCATTGGGATATACAATAGCTGGAGAATCTGACTTATTCAAGGTACAAAGAATAAAAGGAATTCTCTGCTGCCTTTTAGGACTTGGACTTTTATTCCTTTCTGTTTCTAGCATTTGTTAACCATCTTGCTTTTTGTTTTATATTGGAAAGTTTGATTTTATGGGATAACATGAATAAGACACTTCTAAGACACCAACTTTTATACATGTGATCTTGTAAGTATAAAGAAAACAAGGGAACACAAGTTTTATGTTAGTTGAGT
Organism: Litsea cubeba; assembly: GCA_012931725.1. Lineage (NCBI taxonomy): Eukaryota > Viridiplantae > Streptophyta > Magnoliopsida > Laurales > Lauraceae > Litsea > Litsea cubeba. Next base: position 30,787,105 of record CM022949.1, read on the forward strand.
TTTACATTTCTTCTTTGGTTTGGTCATTAGACAGTGTTCTACAATAAATCTTGCAGTGCAAGTTTCATATAGACATTTGACATTTCCTTCTTATAATCTTTAAAAGTCTTTCCCCACATAAATAAGAGAAATTAATCACCACCACCATCCTCAAATGTCTTTCTCCATGTCTTTGGGTTCAAGGTTTGTGAGTTCTGGTACTACTTAAAAGTCATCTTCTAACTTTACAAATGGTCCCCAACTGCATTTCCTAGTTTCTTGTTTTCTTTTTGGGAACCCTTTTTATTTTATTATTGTTCGGATGTACCAGGTATTTCATTAGGGCCCATTTGTTTGATGGAGTTGAATCACCAATTCAGGATAAAATGGGTTCCAAATAAGTAAAATATGAAGAAATTGAAGGTTAAGGATAAAAGATGGAGATGCAGATGGGGCCCGGACTTTCATAGGATTTGTTTTAGCAGTCGCATGGGAGGATTATTTGATAGTCATTTGTGGGTCTTCCTCTTTTGAACTTTTTTTTTTCAATTTTAGTCACTTTTAAGAATCATCATCTAAGCCTTCTCCCATCTATCTTGGGGTTAACACATGATTCTGTTTCACTATTCTACTATCTTGAGCCAAATCCTCATGCATTTCCTGAAATTGATGTACTTATTTCTATTCAACTGCCATTGATGTACTTGTTTCTATTTTTATGTTAACCTGTAAGTTCACATCCGTCACAGCATTAGCATCTATGAACCTAATACTCCACAATGGGCAACATAATGTTTCCTATGTGTCTAACACTTTACTTTTCAAGTGGAAATCCGTGTCCTATCTGTATTCTTGCTACCTCTAGGTATCACAAATTACTGAATTAGCATCCCTGTAACATAATATATCCTGATAGAAGAATTAAGCTCTCATTAAAAGAAAGAAAAAATAAGTAAATAAAGGAAAGGAAACAGCGAGTATACGATTTGTGATGGAATGGCTATTTAATAGTGTGGATGATTAATTAGCAACTTATGGAAATTTTGTAATTCTCTTTTTTTTTTTTCTCCAGATGTTTAAGTTTGTGGATTTAGTTTATATTTAAAATTTTAATTTATCAAAGTTTATTTAAACAGTATTAATGAATGAAAATCATGATGATGATGATGATGTAAGTTCCATCAGTCAATTAGGGGTTTGCAAAATTATGGAAAAGGGGTATTAAATATACACATATTATATAGAATGGCCAAGTTACTATAATGCAGTTAGCAACATTGCCCATGGGGACAATTGAACAACCAATGATCCCAACCTTCCAATAAGCTGACATTCATTAACTTCTACTTAATCATTAGGTTGATCTTGCAAAAAAGACACAAACATGCATTCATCGAAGTGCTTATCCGAAATTACTTGACTATGAGGTCCTTAAATTAAGGGTTTGGATAGTTAAATGATGCTCTCTTTTCTTTTCTTTTTTTCATTTCCCACCCTCTCTTCTAGGGTTGTAAATGGGTTGGTTTCGATTCGGGTCTATGTGGAACCGGAACCGATAAGGAAAAGTTGGAACCAGATCCAGTTTCTCGTCTCCGGAACTGGAACCATAACCATAGATGAGACGGGTCTGGATCCGGATCCGAGTCTAAGTAGAGAATGATATTAAAAAAAAAAATTTTAGGAGAGATTTTCGAAAATTGAGGTAATATGTTGGGTCTCGGGTCCATAGGTCTGAACCAAGGTGGAACCGAATCCGAACCCATTTACTTATCGAGACCTAAATAAGGACCTAGATCCGGTTTTTAACGGGTCGGAACCTTCGGGTAATCGGAGAATCGGGGACCCATTTACATCCCTACTCTCCTCCCCTTAAGATCCACATGACTCATTCAATGTATATTTAGTCTTTCCAATTTTCTTACCTATACTTATGTTATATCTGTGATATCTTTCAATCAAGTTTTTTTACTTCCTATCATTAAAAAGGGTCTTTGAATCTTTAAATAAAACCCATTAAAGTCTAATAAGGAGATCAGTTTTCTTTTTCTATTTTTCTTTCATGATGTGTTCATTTTGCCAAATAGTAGCTTAATAACTTTAGTATTTGCAGATGACTAACGTAGATGATCAACAACATACACTAAGAAGGAAACACAACAAGGAGGAGAGGCATGACTTTCGGTCATTTTTATCGCAATCACTAAACAAAGAGCATGGCAAGGAAGAGGAAGCAGTTGATGACTTGTCGTTATCCCTATCGTTCAATCCTACACAGAGGAGTAATACATCATCATTGAGTGAGAACAGCGAAGCGATTTCTTCGCTGTCGAAGTCAGATTTCAAAGAATGCTCGGGTTCTACACCTAGTAACAACATTAATCTGGATCTATCCATCTCAGTTGATGGTTCTTACCGTGACTTTATGTAAATAGTATTTATATCCTATGGTATTCATCTTTTTTTTTTTTTTGTTTTGGCATAATTTCTAAGCTATTCCTTCATTTTTACTTTAGTAGTAGTAGTTGTTGGATCTTAGTTGTATAAACTTCTTTCCTGTAGAACACTGATATTTTAGCTAGTTTCTAAATTCGAAGTATGTGATTGTGAAAGATGATCTTTTAGATTGATGGAATGATGATGATGATGATGAACCATATGGAAAGATCTGCAGATTTGGATCCAGTTATTAGATCTAAATGATGAACTGGAATTGAAGGCACTCTCTTCCATCCTCCCCACTCAACAACATCCTCATAAAAGTTATTATCCACAATCTCTCAACCTAAATTTAGTGGGTACCTGTCATAAGCAGTGGAGAAGGAAAGAAGACACATTGATGGGCAAAGTTAAAGCAGGCCCTAGTGTGAGCCGGCCCAAGTGTCCAGGCATTTCACACAAAAAATGTAATTGCACGAAAACGAACTCGATCAGCCCAAACACAACACCTTAACTACATACACTATAATGTCTAAATATAAGGTAGGCCTGTTAATAGGATGGGCCTGGGCCTGGGCCTGGGCTTGGGCTGTCCAATTTCGTCTAGAATATTGAGCGGGCCTGTCAGAAGTTATTCAATTCCGGCTCTAAAATGAATGGGCTCATGTCAAATCTCATCTCGTGTGGGCTCGAGCCAAGGCTTAGCACAATCTTGAATATAAACTATACATTCTCTCTAATTATTCCTATACTAGGCCGCTAAACACTGGGTGTGAATCGGATTATAAACCCTTCTTTTTTCTGGGCTTGAGACAGGCGAGGCAATGCTTGGTGGAGTTCAAATTTTTTGTGTTTTTTTTTTTTCCGATGATATAGTAGAAAATCAGAAAGTCAACATTAATTAACAAAAATCAGTGGGTCAAGTAATGTCTAAAAGAGGTAAAACTCAATAGAAATCATTTTTCTTTTATTAAGTCTAAAAGATCATTTACTACATTCCCATCATTGTTTGAATCATCATCACTAGTTGGGTCGTGACTGAACCAATACTGAAAACAAACTTATTAATGCTTCTGCCGTAATCAGTTTAAAAAAAGTCCTATGTGGGTCAAGTACCCTCCCACTAGTGCCAAATTTTAACTCTGAAGCAACCGCTAACAAAGGAGCATCTAAAGTATCACAAGCCATATGAGATAAAATAGGATATGTAGCTGAATTCAATTTCCACCATTGTAATATATATACTGTGTCATCTTCTTTGTGGATTGTCGCCAAAATAATGATCTAATTCTGTTTTTTCTTTTACAAACTGCCTTATTAGTAATTTCTTTTCAATATCTTAAAATTCAAGTACGAGCCTTTCCAAGAGCAAAGCCTTTTATGAATCAATTCCCCATCCCCCTCATATTAATGCAAAGAGTTTCACAATATTATTATTACAATGAGAAAACCACGATATCTATAAGTCATGGCCTTTATATATATATATGTCAGTAATCAGTACTAGGAGTAAAGTTGAGGGAGACTTTTCGTTCCTTACAAGAATTTTTATATAACAAAATGACAATTGGCAATCCAAGTATCCAACCTTAATGTGTGTTGTTCGTTTCGTGAAAATTGAATTTAAAACTATATGAATCACATTTCTGTTTATATTTTGAGGTTCATTGAATTCTTTTTTCCAATCAAATGCATTTTTATTTGTTTCATATAGAAAATGAGTTTCCATGTCTTGGACGGTGTTCTGCCCATTTCCAGTCCCATTTTGGCCGGGCTTTAAAACCATTGTCCAAGCCCAGCCTGCCGGGCTAAAATCTTTTTAAAAGCCCTGTATTTTTAGGCTTGGGCCGGGCCTATGTACCAATTTAACGGGCTCACTTGACAGGCCTAATATGCAGTATATAACCATCCATTATAAAAACTTGAGAACATTTCTCATTAATCATGTACCTAACAAACCCATTTAATCAGTTGGGCCAATGAAAGGCGCCTGGTCAGATGTTTTGGGTCTGATCTTTCATGAAGGTAATTGGTAACATGATCCATACAATCAATAGAAGAGATCCAATGTCCTTTATTCTTTTACATAAAATTGGTAATTAACCGAAATCATAATGTATAATTGCATATTAATTGGACACTGATAATCAACCAAAAGGATGTCACCCTTCTGCCAGTTCAGATCTCCTCCAAGATGTTCTTGTAGGCATCAACTGCCTCCACAGGAAAAGGGGTTCCATCACTGAAACTGACTTCCAGATCTCTCTCATTTTCAGTGTAGTCCAAGATAGTGTTGAACCAAACTCTCTTTCCTCCCAATTCCCTAATCTGGTTCATGGGTCCCAATATAAACTCAGTACTCCCTTCTTCTTTAAACACAACTGAGTCACAAGTCATAAGTTATCTTGACTCGAGCCCCACTAAGAAACCAACTTGACATACTAGTATTTACTTCTGGATGTGATTCACACAAAGTGCATACTCTGCTTTTTGAAGAAAACATTTCCATGTTTTGCTTACAACTGCAGCTGAATCTTCAGCTTTAGATGTCTTGGTTAGGAAAATATACCTGGTCTTTTATAATCGCCTTGTGAAATCTGGCACCATTTTCTTCATAATCTCAACTACAATGTGGCTGGGGACTATCCATGTCTCTCCACCTTCTGGTGATGGATTGGAACAAAAGAAGATCTTGGAAGGAAATTCCTTTAGCAGCATCCATAAAGAATTTGAAATCTTCACTGTTCTGCATTTCCAATCAGATGAATTCACTAGGAATTTCGGACACCATTGCAGTGGTTGTCCCGCAACATTTGGATATCCTTTTTCGGTTTGTGAGATTTTACAAATTGGCTTGCATAATTCTTCAAATTCGTACATATCTAGCTTTCAAAATGCTCGGAGGGTCCTTAAGCATTTGTAAATCCAAGTAGAGGAACAACATTTGAAATTCTCTAATATCTCCAAAATGGGAATTCTCAGATGTCCTCTAAACAAGTAAGTCTTAAGAAATGTATTCTTAAAAGTAGTTAAAATCTAAGAAATAAATGTGAAGACTTATAGATGTCCATCAAATAGTCTCTCTTTTGATGAAAAATGAACAAAGGTGAAGGTTTTACTTAACCTTCTATTTAAGCCTTAACACAGGCTAAGGTCATTTCTCAGATTAATTTATGAATTCCGAACACAGATAATTAAACTAATTAATTAACCCAATTCCAGATAAGAATAAATCACCACAAAAATCGCAAAAGACACAGGTTTTTACGTGGAAAACCCAACTTGGGAAAAAACCACGGGTGGTAGAGACCACCGAAAGCAGAGCACTATAATATGAAGATTACAAGTGAACTCACTAGACATTTGTCCTAGTTGTAACTCAACCTAAAAAGACTGTGAAGAACTTGCCGACGACCCACCGTTCACCTTCCACGTGCTAGCTTGAAACCCACCTTGAATGCCCCTTCAAGATGCTTGATCACAGGGAAAGAAAATAATTCTTCAGGACAATCTCCCTTGCACAAATAAGCTCACAAAACTCTCCAGAGATGAATCTTAAAACTCAAGTGAATATTCTATCTTCTGTATCTTGTTTGTGGATGCAAGGGGTTAATAAATAGCCCAAGGTTCGTGCAAAAACCTCTTAGAGATAAAACAGGACTCTTAGAAGAAGTTTGGAATGGCAGCATAGAAGAGTCCCGTTTGGGACAAAAACTCCCAGCTTGCTATAGCGAGACTGCATTCTGTCATTGACAGAACTGCTTCTCGCTATAGCGAGGTTCAGTCTAGCTATAGCGAGACTGGGTTCTGTCAAGTTGCTTGATGCCTGAGGAGTCTGTCCGGGAAAGTTTCTCTTGATGTCTTTTGATTACTTTGGAACACTTTTAAGTGTATCAAGGTCTTCCGAAGAGGTCTTCACAAACCAAATGCTTCCTTCACAGTCCTATTCTAAAATAAATAGAAAATACAACTCGATTAGGACTCTGAGTTTTGTTCAAGATAAAAGAATTAGCCAACTAAAATTCTAACAATCTCCCCCTTTGGCAATTCATGAACAAAACTCTTAATACATAATAAATCTCCTATCCCAGTATAAGATAAACTTTAAAAAGACTGTTTAAACAACTGAGACCAATTGTCTGGAAGATTAACCTGCCCGAAATGCAAACCTGAAAATAAACCGAGGGAAAGAACAAGCATAATATCACAGAACTAGAATTAATCAGTTTGTTAAAAAGTCTGTCTAAGTCTAAGACATAAGGTACTCCCCCTTTTGTTTATGGGTTTGACAAAGCAGCATAACAGAAAATAAGGGAGGAATAGGTTAGCAAAGATAAAGAAAATAAAATGCAACATAGAGACAAATAACAGCACTGAAAACAGATCACTGATGGCGAAGCTGATTGAACATGTCTGTGATGTGATTACGGAGATCAGTGAAGCCAGACGATATCCTGCCATCTATTTGTTCAATCTGAACAGATTGATCATACACTGCATGTTCTAAAGTGAGGAGACGATTTTCAACTGTGTTTTCATTGACATTGTCAATTGGAACTTGAGCTTGCTCCCCCTGAATACGATTTCGAACATGAGTGTCGGACATGGCTCTTGTTCTGCCATCTATCTTTTGCCTTTTTGTAACAGACAGTTCATGCGGGTAGACATGGCAACCAGCATCAATCAGCAATTTGCTAATCATTGCGCCAAACGGAAGTTGAAGCTTCCGAGGTTCATCGAAGATCTTCAACATGCAGTCAAGAATTGTACGCGGAATATCGACCGATGTGCCTGTACCCAAGTAGTAGAGAAGGAGAGCTTGGGTTGGAAGAAGATCAGAGGAATGTCCTCGAGGCTCAATATTATTGACGACAAATGTGTTAAGCAAGCGATAATCTGATTGCAACCCCGAAATTTTCAGCACTGGAGGATGCCATGCAGTTGGTTCGCCACAAAGAACGGTAGCGACCTCATCTAAGAAATGAACTTGATCGTCCAGTTCAGGAAAAGGATAGAGAGGATGATCAGGTCGCCGAAGTTGTAGCAAAGTGGCGATTGTTTTTTGCATCAACGAAGATAGTTTTTCCTCTAACAAATGCGCGGAATCCGTCTTCTTTTACTTCAAACATATTGCAGTAAAATTCTCGTACCCAGTCCTCAAAACATTCATTATCCAAGTTCATGAGAAGCATTAGATGATTTTGATAAAGCCATTATGTGAAGTTTGACGGGGGGTAGAGAATTTTGAGCAATAATTCTCTCAAAAATCACTGTTCGTTCTTTGAAGCTAGAGTCAAACCGAGCGGAACTCTCAGCATCCCGAAACCGATCAACATCATACTGAGATGAGGAACTAGCAGGACGCTTTCCTTTAGAAGATTTTGGAGCCATGCTGATGCCAAGAAAATGCAAGAAAGCATAGAAAACAGTGCAAATATTCATTGAGGCAATATCCCAAACACTTTGTGTGCACATATCCTATTTTAATTTTCAACAAATTTGGACAATCTTCCAAGAGAACCGAATGGGTAAGATTATCACAAAGATAAGGACGAGCTGAAATCCATCAATGAAACACAATGATCTTCAAAGAAATAAAAAAAAATTGCAATCCATTCCATGCAAAAAAAAAATCCAATCTTTAGAGAAACTCCATCAATCTCACATGAAACTAGAAGATGGGAAACTCCAACCAAAGAGGAATGTTCTTCAATGCCCACATTGGATAATAAAGTGTCAAAAACAAACAATCCTTGACCAAACACACCAATCTAGGTATTGTATGAAAAAAATTGGTGAGGAGAAAAAGATAGAAAGATCATACCTTGGTGAAGAGGAAGGAGCAAAGATTGGAGTTGCTAAATGAGAAGAACACAATGAACAATGTAGTGGGGATTGAGAAATAAGAAAAAAAAAATTGGAGCAAGAAACCCTAGCTTGAGAAAGAAAAAGAGGAGGAAGAGAGAAAAAGGAGGGCAGGCTCGTTTTAAAAAGAATTCTGTAGTCTCGCTATAGCGAGACTACATTCTGTAACGAGAAACAGAAGCGCAGTCAGTGTGGTTTTCCCCCCCCCCCCTTTTTTTTTTTTTTTTGAAAATGAGTGACAAACAAAGTGTTTTCCATCTACAAATAATATCCACGGATAAGCTCAAGAAATGCACATTTTAAATGATAGTGATAGTGTGTGAAAAATGATGTGCTCCCCCCTTTTTTTTTGTTGTTTTTTTTTTTTTTATATTTTGAATTGATCCGTCATAGGTGGCTTTCACACTATCGGACATGGTAGCCTTCTCCATCGAAACTTACCAATCGAGTGGAAGCTATCACTCATGACCGTAGGTAGCCCTGATCCTCTGGTCACATATATATATATATATATATTGCAATTTGCCCTCTCCTTTTTTTATTTAAAATTTTTCTATGAATCGTCCTGGGTGACTTTCACACTAGCAGTCATGGCATCCTTCTCCAACGAAACTTACTAATCAAATTGGAAGCTATCACACATGTCTGTAGGTAGCCCTGATCCTCTGATTCAAGAAAAATATGATCCACATGAAAATTTTTTTTATATACTTTCAGAGGGGAACAGTCATAGTGACAAAGAAAATGATATCAGTAAACTGTGCACTATCATTAAACAAAATCACATGCAATAATAATCATAGAATGGAGTGAGCAATGTGCATGTGCATAAGACCAGAGTAGAACTAAAAATTAAAGAAAGGAGGAAATCCCCAGAGACTTGCGAAGGGATTCAAATCGATTTGGGTCCAGAGGTTTGGTAAAAATATCAGCCAGTTGATTTTCGGTAGGAACTTTATCGAGGACAATGATCTTCTCTTCGACTAACTCACAGATAAAGTGATGCCTAATATCAATGTGTTTGGTTCGGGAATGCTGTACATGATTTTTCGATATGTCAATTGCACTTTGATTATCACAATACACAGACATAGTGTCCTGAGAAATTCCATAGTCAGCCAACATTTGTTTTATCCAAAGAAGTTGAATACAACAACTACCGGCAGCAATGTATTCGGCTTCAGCAGTGGATAAGGAAATCGAAGTCTGCTTTTTACTGTGCCAAGCGACCAAGTTATTTCCAATAAAGAAGCACCCCCCAGTCGTGCTTTTTCGATCATCGACACTTCCTGGCCAATCAGCATCTGAATATCCAGCAATATTTGTATTCGTGTCTTTGGTGAGCCAGATACCAAAGTCAACAGTTCCACTTACATATTTCATGATCCTTTTAACAGAGTGAATGTGTGATTCCTTTGGTTTTGACTGATAACGAGCACAGACTCCAACACTGTAAGCTATGTCAGGTCGGCTGGCAGTGAGATAAAGAAGACTTCATATCATGCTTCGGTAGAGTATTTCATTCACATCTTTGCCAGACGCATTAATGCTCAACTTTACATTCGAGCTCATTGGAGTTCTTGAATGTTTAGCAGATGTCATCCCAAATTTTGTCAAAATGTTACGAGCATATTTTGATTGGGATACAAAAGTTCCATTGTCACACTGCCTGATTTGTAAGCCAAGAAAGAAGGAGAGTTCTCCAACCATGCTCATTTCAAATTCATTCGACATACTATCAGAAAAATATTCAACTAGCACCGATGAGGTAGATCCAAAGACAATATCATCCACATAAATTTGAGCAATTAACATGTGAGGAGGTTCTTCTTTGATGAATAATGTCTTGTCTACACTCCCTCTTTTGAAATCGTTTTCCAATAAAAAGACAGTTAGCCTTTCATACCATGCTCTTGGAGCCTGTTTTAAACCATAGAGAGCTTTTTTGAGTTTAAAGACATGATCCGGGTAATGAGGATCTTGAAATCCTTTGGGCTGTTCCACATAAGCTTCCTCATTCAAGTATCCATTCAAAAAAGCACTCTTAACATCCATTTGATAAAGTTTGATATGAAGAAAACACGCGATAGCAAGTAACAGACGGATAGATTCCAATCGAGCAACAGGGGCAAACGTTTCATCAAAATCAATGCCATCAATTTGAGTATACCCCTGGGCAACCAGCCTAGCTTGTTCCTTATGACCTGACCCAATTCATCGTCTTATTCTTATAGATCCACTTGGTGCTGATTACATTGGTGTTGCTTGGTCTAGGAACTAATTCCCACACACAGTTTCTCTCAAATTGTTCAAGTTTCTCGTGCATCGCATTAATCCAACAATCATCAAGAATGGCTTCTTTATATTTTTTGGTTCAATGGAAGAAATATAGCAAAAGTTACTTACCTCATCGCGTACCTGTTTTCTAGTCTTAAGAGACTCAGTTGCATCTCCAAGCACTTGAGAAATAGGGTGGCTCTTCATTACCTTAGGTACAGGGCGCGAACTCTTAGATGCACTTTTTTCTTCGAAATGCTGAATGATGTCCATAAGATCAGAAGTTGATTTTAATCGATCAATTTGCTTATCTTTGGAATCATTATCTTTTGATGTTGTACTTGGATCTTTAAGCTTGTTATCATCCTGTATTAAAGTAGGAGAACGAGTTATTACTTCATCATCATCAGAAAAGTAATCTGAAGTTCCTGCATCATCAACAACCACATTAATCGACTCCATAACTGTAGAGTTTCTGAGATTATAAACCCGATAGGCCTTACTCGACATTGAGTAACCAAGAAAAATTCCCTCGTCACTTTTGGAGTCAAATTTGCTTAGGTGTTCCCTATCCTTAAGGATGTAGCACTTACTCCCAAAAGTCCGAAAATACTTGACAGTTGGTTTGCGGTTACTCCAAATCTCATATGGGGTCGATCTTGTTCCAGGCCGTAGGTAAACTCTATTAATAATATGAACTGCAGTGTTTACCCGCTTCAGCCCAAAAACGTTGAGGAATTTTCTTACTATGTAACATTACGCGTGCCATCTCTTGGACAACACGATTTTTTCTCTCAACGACACCATTTTGTTGTGGTGTTTTAGGCGCAAAAAATTCATGTTTTATACCATTCTTGGAACAAAAAGACTCAAAATAAGAGTTTTGGAATTCAGTTCCATGGTCTGAACGGATACGAACTACACCACCAAAGGTTTTTCCTTTATCATTAATGAGCAAAGTCCATAAATCAAGAAAAACTTCAAAGGTTTCGGACTTTTCTTTTAGGAAACGAACCCATGTAAGCCGTGAAAAATCATCAACAGTTAGAAATATATATTTCTTACCGCCAGTGCTTTCAGATTTTCTAGGACCCATGAGATCCATATGAAGTAATTCAAGCGGTGTGGTGGTGGTTAAGGCATCAACCTTTTTATGTGAGGACCTGATTTGTTTTCCAATCTGACAAGGACCACACACAATTGTGGGGGCTTTTAAACATTTGGGCAGCCCTATAACAGTTTCATTTTTTGCCAAGTTATCTAGGTCCTTATGATTAACATGGCCTAAACGTTGATGCTACAAATCGATGTCATTGATTATAGCTGCATGACATGATATGGTATTCTTTGTGGAAACGACATAACAATTGTCAGAAGTACGCATGCCATGGAGAACATTATTTCCCTTTTTATCAACAATGAGATAGTCATTAAGAGAGAAATGAACTTCATGTTGTGAGTCACATAATTGACTGATGCTTAACAGATTAGCTTTCAGACCTTTGACAAAGAAAACATTTGATAAAGAGGACATACCTGGAATCGAAACTGTACCTTTTCCGATTATGTTTGATTGCTTCCATCCCCAAATTTTACACTACCTCCATTACAGCTTTCCAATGAGGTAAACAAGGATTTGTTTCCAGTCAGATGTCTAGAACATCTGTTATCCAAGTACCAAACTTGTGAATCTGTGGCTTTGAGAGCAGTAAGGACCACATTGCAGCGAAGATCAGACTTAATAACCCAGATAGATTTAGTCTTGATCTTTTGAGGGGTATAATTCCTCACCCCACGCTGATTATATATATGATGTTTAAGTTGATAACAATGTGGTCTTATGTGCCCTTTTATTCCACAAAAATGGCAGATTGGAACAAATCTGGGTTTTGACACATTTTTAGATGCTCTTGGGTTCGCAAGGTGAGTATTTAGGTTAGCACTCATGCTGGATTGCAAAGCTGGTCCTTTAACAAAAACAAATTTACCTAATTGCTTAGATGAAGAAGACTCAGAAATAAATCCAAGTCCTGTCTTATGTTTATCACTTCTTTGTTGCATCAGAATCTCATCAAGAGTCATGGATCCTTTGTTCATTCGATCAAGCGAGGACTTGGCTGAAGTTAATTCTGTTAGAGCCATCCGAAGTTTTCCACAGACATTATTTTTCTCAGCCTCCAGCAGGTTGTACTCAGTTTGCAAGGAATCCAGTTCTTTTTTGACAGTCTCATATTGTGTAGTTGAAAATTCCTTTTCTTTTCCTGCAGCAATAACTTTGTCAGATAAAATCACACGTTGAGTTTCTAACTGGGTTACCTTGATGCGAGTATCACTTAGTTCAGAAACAATGATTGCATTATGAGATTCTGAATCTTTTAGCTTTTGAGAGAGCTTATCGTTTATACGAGATAAACGTAACGAATCTTTGAGAAGTTTCTTATACGCTACTTCAATATCCTGTTCTTCATCAGAAAGATCATCAATGTTTGTCTCGTCATCTGACTTGGAATCCTTGTCAGATGACCCCTGCTCAAGAGATGAGTTAGTACAAGATATAAAAGCAACAAATTTAGCAGACTCAGATTGTGACTCAGAGTCACTGATCTCATTCTCAGATTCTTCTTCTTCCCAAGAAACATTCAAGGCTTTTCCTTTGTTTTTCTCCAACCTGTTAGCACATTTAGAAGCTGGGTGACCAAAACCTTGACATTCAAAGCATTGAATGGGTTTGGTAGCAGGTTGGGATGAATTTTTATCATACTTGGTCACCCCTTTTGTTTTATTGAAGCCTTTATTTTTTGGGAATTCCTTTTTGAGAGTTGGTTTGTTTTTATTCAGATATCTCTTAAAATGTTTAACAAACAAAGCCTCAAGTTCATCATCAAAATCATTATCAGATTCAACATCATTGTTAGCTTTAGAAGACATGAGAGCAATACCCTTGGATTTTTTACTAGGGCAGTGATTTGCTTCAAAAGTCTGTAAATTTCCAACAAGTTCCTCAACAGGAAGTTCATTGAGATTTGTGTGTTCCTCAATGGCAATCACTTTGGACTGAAATCTTTCAGGCAGAGATCGAAGAATTTTCTTTACCACTTTCGAATCTGGAAAAGGTTCTCCCAGATTGAAACTTGAATTTACAATATGCCCAAGTTTGGCATTAAATTCGTCAAAGGTTTCATCATCTTTCATACGTATAGTCTCAAAGGCAGATGTCAAATTTTGAATTTTGGTTTGCCTGACTATATCAGTGCCTTCATGCACTGTTCTTAAAAGATCCCATGCTTCTTTAGCAGTGGTGCAAGTTGAAATTCTTCGAAATTCTGAATGAGAAACGCCATTGTGCATAGCATTCATAGCCCTATCATTCCAATGGGTCTGATTCTTTTCTCCTTGGGTCCAGTCAGCTACTGCTTTGGGAACAGTTCTCCCTTCAACAACCATTGTTGGTGATTTGTAACCATTCACCACTGTTTGCCAAACATCATGATCAAGAGAACGTAAAAACGCAGTCATCCTGACTTTCCAGTAAGCATAATTGCTACTACCTTCAAGTAATGGAGGCTTGGTGGTAGACGTGCCTTCCCTGGTGAATTCCATAGATCAAATCTGAGAGGATCGCACTTTAGAGTTGTGCAACTTGCTCTGATACCACGTGAAGGTTTTACTTAACCTTCTATTTAAGCCTTAACATAGGCTAAGGTCCTTTCTCAGATTAATTTATGAATTCCGAACACAGATAATTAAACTAATTAATTAACCTAATTCCAGATAAGAATAAATCACCACAAAAATAGCAAAAGACACAGGTTTTTACGTGGAAAATCCAACTCGGGAAAAAACCACGGGTGGTAGAGACCACCGAAAACAAAGCACTATAATATGAAGATTACAAGTGAACTCACTAGACCTTTGTCCCAGTTGTAACTCAACCTAAAAAGACTGTGAAGAACTTGCCGACGACCCGCCGTTCACCTTCCACGTGCTAGCTTGAAACCCACCTTCAATGCCCCTTCAAGGTACTTGATCACAGGGAAAGAAAATAATTCTTCAGCACAATCTCCCTTGCATAAATAAGCCCACAAAACTCTCCAGAGATGAATCTTAAAACTCAAGTGAATATTCTATCTTCTGTATCTTGTTTGTGGATGCAAGGGGTTAATAAATAGCCCAAGGTTCGTGCAAAAACCTCTTAGAGATAAAACAGGACTCTTAGAAGAAGTTTGGAATGGCAGCATAGAAGAGTCTCGTTTGGGACAAAAACTCCCAGCTCGCTATAGCGAGACTGCATTCTGTCATTGACAGAACTGCTTCTCGCTATAGCGAGGTTCAGTCTCGCTATAGCGAGACTGGGTTCTGTCAAGTTACTTGAAGCCTGAGGAGTCTATCCGGGAAAGTTTCTCTTGATGTCTTTTGATTACTTTGTAACACTTTTAAGTGTATCAAGGTCTTCCGAAGAGGTCTTCACAAACCAAATGCTTCCTTCACAGTCCTATTCTAAAATAAATAGAAAATACAACTCAATTAGGACTCTGAGTTTTGTTCAAGATAAAAGAATTAGCCAAGTAAAATTCTAACAAAAGGGGAGATAAAAGGGAAAAAAAAAACGTAATCAGCTATGGCCCTAGAAAGTCAGGTCACATCTACATCTCTACCTCATATCCTTCATCCTTCACCTATTTATCCTTTCACCCTTCACCTGTTTAATGTTCTTAGAACACATTTCACCTTGAATGGCTACAATTTCGACTCCCACACAAGCAGATGACCCTTTTTTTATATACATATAATCTGATTGAACCCACATCCTACAACATCAAGGTTGCA
This sequence comes from Litsea cubeba, assembly GCA_012931725.1. Lineage (NCBI taxonomy): Eukaryota > Viridiplantae > Streptophyta > Magnoliopsida > Laurales > Lauraceae > Litsea > Litsea cubeba. Next base: position 30,802,489 of record CM022949.1, read on the forward strand.
ATAGAAAGCACCTTCTACTGTGCCACTCTTGTCAATCCCTCATATTTTTATAACTCCTAAAATGCTAACCAAGATTAAAGAAGAAGAAAAATGCTGGTATTCAAATCAGCTGAGGACAAACTGTTTTGACCCTAATTACATTCGAGTAGGGAATTTGCAATTCGGGTCAGGCTAGGGATTACTCATATTTGAGTTTAACCATGTACATATGGGTAGGGCTTGAATCCCTTAGTTGCACTAGGATTGCAAACACAACTATTTCGCGTCGGAATCATACTAGACTTGGACCCAGACCCGTTTCTAAGTAATGGTTCCAATTCCGACTTGGAACCTCTTTTGTTAGTTCTAGATTCGGTTCTGGAACCGAATCCAACTAGGAGACGGAAATCTAGTTCCAAAACTGTTTCTAACTTCTTTTTATATTTTGTTGTTTGTTTTATTTCTTTCTTAAAATAAGAATATCATTCAATTAATTACTGTAAATCAAGTCTACTACCTTCATGATTAAACATAAAAGTGTCAAACTAAAATTTCATTTTGAGCTATAGTTTGCAACATTAAAGACTTATATGCTGGGTCCATAGGTCCGAACCTGTATGGACCCAGAACTGGACTTGGTTTATCAATTGGAACCCAAATTGGGTTCCAGACCCAGACCCATTTATGAAATGGAATCTAAAACAGGTTCCAAATCCAATTTTTTACAAGTCGGAACCTCTAGAGAATCAGAAAATTGGATGGCCATTTGCATCCCAAAATTGCACCCTTACGATAACCGCACAATTCTTACATATGCTTCCATCTTATTTTTTTGGCCGCCTGGTCATCTATGATCAAATTTTATTTGACTTGGGTTTAATGTTTGTTTCATGTTGTCAGCCCAAATACAATCCAAATGAGATTAGATGGAGCACAATTCATTTCGTCCATCGGTGATGGAAGAAAGAAAAGAAAAAGGAAAAAGGCTAGCTATTGGGGGTTAAGATGGTTAAACCCACTGACAAATTTAGATCCTCTAAGGCCAGAATATACTGTAAACATGTGATATTATTTCCTTTACTTTTTTTTTTAAAATTTATCTAAATCATAGTTTTATAAAAGCACAAATTGAGATTGTGGACCTAGCTCTTATTATAGTGATACAAGGGGTTGCCCAGGTAGTTGGGTACCTAGCTTATCGTCTAGCTGCTTAGGATTTGATTCTTGGTTTCCTCTTCCTATTGAAGCAGTCTTCTTTCTAATGGCTAATGTCTCATAGGTCTCATTTGTTGTGGCTATCATACCACTTATTGTGACTCTAATATATTGATTGTGCACGTATATGTGGAAGTGTGAAAAACTACGATCAACAATCAAACAAGCCACACATGGAAAAGAGAGACAAGCACAAACACACATGGGAAAGAATCTCTAGTCTATCTCTTCATCAGTCCCACGGGGTTCGGCAGTCGCCGACACTCACGAGAGAGAAAGTAGCCTCTCAAATCTTCACCTCTCATAGAGTAAGGGTTACAGATTATGGTCCAAAAGTTTAATAGCCTTATAAAAAATAATAAAATCGACCCTCAATCCAGCGGTTCGCTCCATTCGGATCTATCAAAACTCGGTGACACCCGTGTAAATAGGAGGGGTGGGTTTAGATAGTTCCCTCGGATGGACTAGTAGGTGGCTTGTACCGTAAGACAGTAATGGAAGATTGTACATAAGATATATATACTTTCTTAGGTCCCAAAAAGTCCCGATATAATTACCAAAATACTCATGACCCTGAACCTGATCAGTGGCTAACCAAATGGACTAATCTGATTAACCCAAAATACAAAACATAAACCCAACAACAATGTCTATGGTAGGAACCAAAAAGAAAATCTTTTTACAGTGAGATTTGGCTCATATGTCAATACAAGAATAATGATTTTGAGTGATTTGATTTTGAAAATGATCCCCATTTATGGAAATGACTTTCTACCTCTTGAGATGCAATTTCTATAGAAAGTGTGAAAAATGGTTCCATCTCAAACAATGAATATCATAATGTATAGACTTCGTTTTGTACCCTAAACACAACAAGGATCTCCCGCCCTTTGCCAAAGCGCTTACCCTCTTTGCCAAGGCGTTTCCCGGAAGAATTCCCTCAGCAACTCCCTTTTTTCTCCACTCAGCAAATCGAAGACCGGAGAACCTTTCTCTTTTATTTTTTTCTTCTTCCCTGAAGCCTATCCATTTTACGCGGACAACAAATTTGTGCAGTTTATAATAAAATAAATAAAATGACTCTCTCTCTCTCTCTCTCTGAATGCAGTTGGCCAGTGGACTTTGAGGCCCAGAACTATACAATCATCACAAGCCAAAGCTAAGGCCCTAATTGCCCACGTGTTGTGTGCTGCAAGGCCTTGAAGGAAATTGCATATCTCCTCACTCCACCCCATGCTAGAGAGTAGAGATTGGCTTCTTCTGTTTCTTCTTCCACCATGTTTTCTAAAGCTGTCTTCCACGAAGCATGTTTGGACTTCTTTTAAATTAAGCTTTGGAAATACCATGGTGGGATGTCATTGTGTTCCAGATGAGCTGAAGCACCAATTTGGAGCACAAAATTTGAACCTAACTAGACCAATGGAGGCACCAATTTGGGTCAAACCCAGGTTCTACCTGCCAGTCTGATCTGATTTCAAAGCAATGAAGTAAAGGCATCATCCAATTTCCGTTAGATATATCAGAATGGATTGGTCCATTCAATCAGGCTTCCAGATAGAAAATGCTCCAGGCCCTATCCATTTGGATAAAAAACAGGCTGGGACTCACTCTATGGTCTCTACAATTAACCCAAAAGAGGCTGGACGTACCCTATTGGTCCTGGCCGCCTGGGGTGGCTAGCATCGGGCATTATAAATGATGACTATCTGTAATCCAGATTCCCCTTATCTATATTAGAATATCTTAATCCACCAGTCCTTACAGGAGAAAAAAAAAAAAAACAGGTCAGAATCCAAAATTCTGGATCTCCAGTGCAGGAGATCTTCATTGGAGTATGCTCAATCCAATGGACCAAATCAATGATCTGTCTTACCAAACTTAACTCCTGACTCCTCTGCATGAGCCAGGAAGGCTCAATAAAACTGAACATTGGTGAGACTGGGCACTGACGTGGTATAGCTGCACACATTGCACAGCACGATTCGCCAACTTAGGTGCCACACAGGGTCCAGACTGGAAAAAAAAAAGGGTCAAAATTGCTCTTCCATTGAACTACATCAGCATAAAACACTTACTTCGTTTCTAGAATTTGAATAGGTGTTCATGTTGGAGGGGGGACCCAAGGACAGATATATACTATATCATTTGTACATGCGTGTCACTACCACTTAAGCTGCCACTTAGAATCATGCAAAAGAACCTTGTATTATTTTTATAAAGTAAACTCGGGTTGGCCCTGGCTCACTCATTTTAAGACGCAAGACCCGATTCGGGTTTGGACAGGGCTTGGACATATATTTTAGAAGTTAGGCCAAATCTGAATAGATCTCAGTCCAGCCCACGAATACCCCAAAATTTGAGAATATCCAAGATATCCTTTTTTGTACGTAAACATGGAACAACTAGAACTCCATAAGCTTTATATAATCTCTAAGACACCAATGACAAAACCTCCCTGCCTACCTCTAATCAGCATCATGATCTCAAATCAAGGTATGTGGACCGTGACAAAGAGTCTAGGTTGGGAAAATGGTTTCTAATCCATCCATTCCTCCTTTCTTTTTTTCTTTCTTCCTTCATTCTTCACATTTCTTCTTTCATTCAAGTTTGGTTTTTCCCCAAATCGATCAGCTACTATTTTGATTTTTTTTTCTTTTTTTGGGAATCCAAAATTATATTGTTTTAGTTATTAATTTGCAAATGATGTAGGGCCATCCATTAAAAAATGACCAAAAGATGGAGGGGCCAAAGGACCCATATAAAGGAAACACCAAATCAAAGGAGGGGCCATCCATTAAAAAATGGCCAAAAGATGGAGCGGCGAAAGACGCAAAGAAAGGAAACACCAAATCAGAGGAGGAGCCATGGCCCTGCGGACCCCTCCCTGGTTCCGGCCCTGACTACAATCTATTTAGGATTAGTGGCAAAGTTGACGATATTTTCCTCCACATTTATCGTTTTAGAATATAAATTTAAAACAAACATTAATCACACTATATTTAAAATAAATTAGTGATTTCAAGAGTTAAATAAAATATAATGAGTCGCATAATACTTCAATGCGCGCAAATGCATTCAAGATGTCACAAGAGATAAACTGAAAAATAAAAAAATAAAAAGTATACGAGATAAGTTAACAAAAAGTCTTCCATAGATTCCTTTCCATATTTTATGTTAAGAAGAGAAGACGAAAGAAGAAAGAAAGCTTCTGAAATCCAACCAGCCATTGGTCATCTCAGCTCCAAGCTCTCATCTTTCTTCTTCTTCTTCTTTAAAACAGTTAAATCTCATCATCGCTTTTTCTTAATCTCCATCCATTTGATTTGATTTTCCTCCATTCCTCTTCTCTGCTTTTCAACTCTCTCTCTCTCTCTCTCTCTCTCTCTCTCTCTCTCTCTGTTTGTGGAAATCACGAGCTTTGTGTCCTTCAGCTTTTGCCTTTTTTTTTTTTTTTTCAGAACCGTTGTATCGAATATCACCCAATCACTTCCCGGATCGGAATTTATTAATCTGATGGTTCATATTCACCAGAAGTGTTTGCGGGTCCCAAACTACCCTTCCCATTGCTTGCGTAGATTTCACGCAATTCGGAAAAAAAAGCAGTCCTTTGGTATCAGATAAGATAAAATCTCGATTGGATTGGAGACGGCTTTAATGAGTTTTGCCTCTTGCTTGTTTAGATTGCTCTCGTCTCGTCTGTGACTGCTTCTCCGAGATATTCAGGTCCGTTTTCGTTTTTCTTTTTCATTCCTTCAGTTGTTTTGGTGCGTTTTGATCATGTAAAAGTCAAATTTCTTAAGTTTCTGGGAGTAATTGATAAGTGATAAGTAAAGTAAACCCGGCCCCCGTTGATTTTTGATGCATGGGCTCTTTCATTGTAGATTTAGGACTTTTGCCCTTTGGTGATAAACAATCTACGCTTTCTGTATGGTTTTTGTTAACGCGAGATATGTCGCGGTTTCGGGCTTTGGACTAAAAGTAAACTGCCGAAGCACAAGTCTGTCCATACAATACAAACCAAATATTCATGCAATTGAAAAAAATAATTATTGGCTTGAGTGGTGGCCCGAATACATTTCACAATAGTAAACTTTTTAAAAGAAAAAAAAGAAGATAGTATGCATTTTCGCAATTGAGAGCAGGTAGAGTAGAAACTAGAAAACAAATGGGAGAAGTGAGGTAAAAAAATGGAAAAAAATATATGTAGAAATGGGAATAGGAGTTGTGAGCAAAAAGACACTTTTGCATAAACGAAAAAAAAAAAAAAGAATGGGAAAGTTACAAGAGATATGGGTAGTTACATGAGATGAGATAGGTGTTGCAAGGGATAAGAAGTGGGCAGTTACAAGAGATAAGGGAGGAGGGAATAACTTTGAGTCAAAATCACGATAGAAGATCCAAAATTAGATTAAAAAGGCTTAGCTTTAGTATAACTAGTACAACCACCCGTGCACAGCATGGTCGCATTATAAATTAAAAATTCTTACATTAAAAAGGTTATGTGGAGTACCTCTTTCCATCCATTAAGTAAGTTGCATAAATGAAAATAAAAAAAAACTGGACAGAAAGGGAGTAGAAGAGATGAGGTGGAGCGAGAGACTTAAAAAAGGAAGAAGTGGAGTTAAAGTAGAGAGTAGTGGGTAGTTTGATGAGATACGGATGTAAGTGGATAGTTATATGGAGAGAATGTGAAACATTTTAATAAAGAGGCTGTCAGTCAAAATTATAACTGGCAATCCAAATTAAATCTAAAACCTTCTAGCTTAATAAATTATAATTGTATCGAAACTAAACTCTCCTAGAGGAAGGAAGAAGATAAAAAAAAAGGAGTATCGAACTCTATTCTCATCACACCTTTAAATTGAATAGGAAACTCTTTTGTTTGCATACATAGGAATTCACACCATAAGTGGTTAAAAAAATGAAGATAAAAAAGACCATCAAATAACACCCCATTTAAAGGGAAATGACTTAAGGGAAGATAAGAAGTGAATACCCAGCCATTGCCCTAGTAATTCAAATCCTAGGAAATCCAAAGTCCTATCTATATTGATATCTTATATACCCTTTGACCGTCATGTCATATCATTTACACTTTGCCTCTTTAATAATCTCTCGGTGGGGCTATTGACCATGAATTCCTATGTATTCAATTATTCTAATGCTGACAAATAGGCCCGAAAAGCAATTAATAATGTAGTTTGTAATGTAATTTTTCTTTACGGCCTTGTTTGTTTGCTCATAATGCATAGTAATTGAATGCATAGGAATTCATGGTCAAATGAGAAGGATTATTAAAGAGGTGGGGGGCAAGGATACAAGCTAGCGATGTAGATGTGACCTTAGGATTTGAATGGTTAGGGTGATGGCTAGGTATTCATTTATTGATTCCCATTCCATTAAAGGGCGGGTTATTTTATGGTCATTTTGGTTATTCACCTTTTGATTCTTCATTTTTAACCACTTATAGAAATACAAAGTCTTAGAAGTCTTAGGACTTCAATTACATGAATCAAATTGGTCCTAAAAGATTTATTTTAGGAAAAAGGGCCGAAACAAACTGTGATCAGTGGAAGACCGATATAAAGGTTTTAGCTAATTTTCTCATATGTTATGGGTTTTAGTGCTAGAGATGCATTCAGATACATGCATTAACTAATCCCTGTTCCATCCTGTACATTAATGCATTCTGATACATGCATCAACTCTATCTGGTACATTAACTATAGTGAAAAGGTCTTGGTCCCATAGTTGTCAATCCGTTTCGGCTGGAACATTCTAGAATTGGCATGGGGCAAAACGGGAATGCCCCTCCGAAAAAAACTGGGCCCACTTCTGGTCCATTCGGTCGATTCGAGCCCAATACGAAACCAAATTCTGGCCTAAGTTTTGCCCATTCCAGATGGAACGGAAAGCTCCCCAATAGTTTTATTTTGTTATGTTTATGAAGTAGTTTTGATAAGTTCACATGTTTCATACTTTCATTCATACATCACGAAAACTAGAAAGTAGTCAATTATAGAGTGTAGTTTATTTTAAATGATGTAAGTACGCATTTTTAGTGTTATTTTAGTATTCTGCTAATTATTTTTTTTCCCAATTTTAGGTATTCTTTTAGATTTTTCATTTTTCATGTGTCTGTTTCAGAATGGAACACTGGAATCGATCAGAATGCCGATATGTTCCACTACAGGGCCAAACCAGAACGTGGACTAGAATATAATTGACAATTATGCCATGCAAAAAGGTCTTGTTGATTTAAATGATCTTAATTACTCTATCATCACACAAAATGGATAATGAAGATTTCCCGGAGAAAAGTAGGTAAGGCCATAAATTTAACCATCTGTTTAGAGAACCTTATCCTGGATTACATATATTCTTGAGGAATTGTTGGTCTGATCATAGTTTCCTAATTTGGTAAACCAGGAAAAAGACACTCATGCAAGTATTTGCATTGAAGAAGAAAACTCAATATAAGATTTTTTTTTTTTTTGAAGAATAAGTTAGTTCTTCATTTGATCTAAGGAAATAATTTACAGAAAAGAAGGTCTAAAGACCAAAATGGTCCATAGAGCCTTCCAAAGGGGCATACCCCAGAGAACAAAAAACATCAATAACATCCACTATTAATAAGGAGAAATACATAAAAATTTCCCTACACTCAATATAAGATTCATACCCAATATTTAGTAGTCAATAGATTTATACTCCTAAAGCTATGAGATAAGCATGAGATGGTTGTATCACCATAGATCTTTTATTGAGATTATCCTAGGCCTTAATTTAACAGCCTTTAAGTGTATAACCATAGATCTTTTCTTGAGATTCAATCCAATGGTTAACAAAGGTTGGATGAGCATAAAATTGGGCATGTGTCAGATCATGGGGGGATAAGAGTTTGAAAGGAGCTGCATTGATCAAAGGCTTGCCCAAGTGTGCTCCATGAAACTGGACTGTACACACGGTCTGCTTGTAGGAGAAGATTCTCCATAAAATCTATGGACCGAAATCCATACCAAGTTTTATTCAGGTCCTTTAGTGGACCTGAACCCAGAGCCAAATTAAAAATGGGTCCGTATATTAAAACCTTACCCCTTCTTTTTTTTTTTTTTTGTCAATTTGGGTCCTTTCAGGTGTTTGGGTTATTTTTGAGGACCCCCTTTTCATTCATTACCCATCTCTCGCTGTCCACATGCAAATATGTGAACATGTTGCATCAAATACTTGCATCTGCTAGGTTTGGGGCCTACCATGTTGTATATCAAGTTGCCAAAAATATGCCTGTCCAATCATTAGTGATCAGACAACACTTGATCTGCATTGTGTATTGTATACTATGTTTATGTTCGTAGTTTTTTTTTTTTTTTTTATATATATAAATTTTCTTTTTCTTTATATAACTGTTGCCAACTGCATGATGGGGCTAATCTTAAGATAAAAGTAGCTTGGATCTTTGACGTGCATGCCAAGATGCAAAACTCACCAAATTCTTTAGTCAGATGCATTTATGAATTCCAATTTTTTTCGTTTCTTTATTGAATTTCATATTATCAGTTTCACTCAAACTGGCCAAAAACATTTTGTTTTTTGAGATGATATCAAGAAATTTCTTAAAAGAGACGAAAGATACAAAGAGAAATAAGGAGAAGAGAAAGAAGGTACAAGAGAGATGTACCCCCACTCACCCCTCAATTACATAACAATCCCCTCCCATGGGATAGATCTCTCAACCCCCTGTTTTGCCAGAGCGTCTGCCATAGAGTTGGCTGATCTAGACTCATAGCGAAAGGTAACATTGATGGAAGATGATAGGGCACGGATTTCATTGAAGAGGAATTGGAATTTCTAGGGATTCTCCTTCGATTAGACACCCATGAAACTGCATCCGAAGAGTCGCTCTCCACAGTAAGGCTTTCATGAAAAGATCTTGAGATACACCGAAGAGCTTCCAAGATAGCTCGCAACTCCGCTTCATTAGAATCACAAACACCTACATGCTTAGAGAACATAAATAAGACTTCCCCTTTGTTGTTGTGAAGCACCCCTCCAATGCTCGCGGGTCCCGGCTTCCCCCTTGCAGTTCCGTCCACATTGAATTTGAGCACACCAACAGGAGGGGGAGAACAAAGAGTAGATCTCCTTACCTTAGGCGGACCACACACCATACAAGCTTCCCAATTTACAAAGATATCGTTAATGGAAAAACTGGAAAACTCCTTTCTAACCATAGCCCATTTTGCAATTCTAAGGGTGACACCCTCAATTAACTTAACTAGAGGAGAGGAGATACCCCTGAAAATACTATCATTACTTTCCCTCCAAATAGTCCATAATATAACAAAGGGAATTATTCGCCAAAGAGTTCACCCACAAATACCAAAACAACCTCCCAACCAAGATTGAGCTGCGTGTATAATAGATTCTGGGCAACACCAAGCCACACCACACCTAGCAATGAAATGACTCCAAATGTTGGCCACAACCTCGCAATGAAGAAAGAGGTGGTTGATTGTTTCCTCTTCTTTCTGACACATCACACAAATATCTGAGAACCTTGCCAGTGTGAGACCTCTTCTTAACTTGTCCGCCATAGAAATCTTCCCAGCAATAGCTAACGAACAAAATGCCTCAACCCGAGGAGGAGCAAGACCCAAACAAGCTAAAGCAGCAGGGGCTGTAAAAAGTTGGGTTCCTTCCGAGGCCGAGATAAAAGCTTTGACCGAGAAATCCTCATATATGGAATGCTTCCAAAGCTGAGAATCTTTTGAATTCCTGCACAAGACAACGTTAGAAAGAAGATTCAATAACTCCTTATACCGGGCCTCTTCTGAACGGCGGAGACTTCTCCTAAAGGACACCCCCCACACAGTGCCTCCATCCCGCTCCTCATAACAATCCCCAACAAAAGACTCCTTATTAGCCACCACTCTAAAAATCCTAGAAAACAATACATATAAAGTGTTAAGTAGTTGTTTGTGCAGTTTCCTATCACCAATTGGTTTTGGGATTACTGGCTAGCAACATTGACATAAAGGACCCACCCCCACCCAATCATCCAACCAAAACCTCACATTCCTTCCCTCCCCCACCACAAAACCCACCCCTTTGGACAAAAATTCCTCCATCACTGTTGACTCATCCTCAACAGACACAATACCTCCCCATTGCCCTGACCTGCGGTGCCTCGGGCCAGGTTTAGGCCACCATCCCCACTTATCTACCCCATACTTTGCTACAATAACCAAAAACATATAAAATGTCTTGAGGAATTGGTTACCTTTAGGAAGATTTTCCGAACCTTCCCTTTATTTGTATTTCAAATGTTTTTTTTTTTAATACCTTTTCTCTTTGACACTTTTGCCACCTTGCTTTGTGATGTTTATTACTGGATATTGTTATTTATCCTGTTTTTATATTAGGAGTCACTATGTCTAGCAAACGAATTCAGAAAGAATTGCAGGATTTGCAGAGAGATCCTCCAACATCTTGCAGTGCTGGGCCTATTGGGGAGGACCTTTTTCATTGGCAGGCAACCATCATGGGCCCTGCTGATAGCCCATACACTGGAGGTGTGTTCTTTGTCATGATCCATTTCTCCCCTGATTATCCCTTTAAGCCTCCAAAAGTCAACTTCCAGACCAAGGTGAGGATCTTTTCTGCTACTACGATTTATTTAAATTATTTGTGTTATGGACACCCTCTTGCCACCATAATCACTTATCTTTATTAAAGGATAATGACACTTTAGTCTCCTATTGAGCAAATTTCCGAAATTCAGCTTAAAACCTCTATATTTTCCCATTATTAGGTGTGGATGAATTAGAGTCAAAAGCAACCCTCCAGTGAGAGAGGGTTTCTCTTCTTAAGTGATTCAAAATTATGATATTACAGTTCTTAAATGAGAGAACAGACTAATTATATATATATACGGTAATATTCAGGTGAGAACTAGTTCTCACATATTATATGAGAACTTTCAATTGGGCTCCATTTGGGGATGGGACCAGGGGGGATGAAAAGATCTATGTGAGACCACCCCAAGTATTAAGTTTGACCCCAAACCCATGCCCCTAACCCCTTCATCCATGGCCCACAAGTTTAATGGCCTCATAGTCAAAAATATATTTAACCCTCGATCCAATGGTTCAATCCATTCGGATGTGTGCCAATCCTTGGGATTAGTGATTATTAGGGGGTTCCCTATTGGTTGTTAGGTTTGGATGGATTGCTAGTTGGGCCCCGCAAAAAAGTTCTCATATTCTCACTTGAATATTTCCCATATGTATGTATATATATTATGATACTTTTCTAGATATGTAGAATGCCACGACTCACCAACATTTGAAAAATGACCTTTTCTTTAAATTTCATTATTGTAACCCTTAATCTTCTCTCTGACCCTAACATCTCCAACACTGCAATATCGAAGAAGCCTCTTTGTTTATTCAATTTTCTTACCCCAGATGTTCTTGTATTACTGCGGCATTGTTTGCTTATATAAAATGTGATGGAGAAGTGAATTGATTACTTGCTTTCAGTAACTTGATGAATACTAGAACAAGGTATTCCATTTAAGAAAGGCAATGTATAGGCTACTGAATTCACTTAACAAATAGATGTTGTTTGTTTAACTCCTATCGACTCTATTGTAGTTCATGGGAAAAAGGCTTTTTACACAAGGGGTGTTGAAGGGGTAAACAGTGAAATAGTATGTTGAATGCAAGGAAATCAAAGTTTTTCCTTATGATTTTCTTTTAACCTTTCGTGTAGAGGTTGGAATATGAATTTGCCTCATAAATATTGATTCACTATTAACTCTATGCACATATATTCTTTCCCTTTTAACTCTATACAAGTTAACAACTTCCATGTCTTACTTTGTGATGGAGAGCATTTTAGTCGATGAAGATGAATTTATACGTTCAAATTGTGTTAGGTACACCGATATGGATAAGAGTCGGATGGAGATTGAGGATAGACGATACCCTAAGTACTTAGATGGTCTTATACAGTTCTTGGGTTTTGCATATGCCCATATTGAACCAAGGGAAAAGATTTGGCGTCTATGTGTTAAATGCAACAATGTCTATTTCCATACTTGGGATGATGTAAAAGCCATGATTTGTATTATCATGGTATAGTTAAGGGTTATAATATGTGGGTATTCCATAGGGAGGAGTTTAAGTTGAGCACCGATGAAGATGACGATGGAGTTTAAGTTGAGCACCGATGAAGTTGACGATGATGAGCCCGACAAGGAAGTTGAAGGTGATCACGATTACATGCAAGAAATGATACATGATCATTACACTGCAGTAACCATAAATGCTTCGGCGGGGGAGGATTCAAGTAGCAATGGGAATGCAGTGCCCAACTGAGAAGAAGATAATTTATGAGAATGTTGAAAGATGACGAACAGAAACTATATCCAGGTTGTGAGAAGTTCTCCAAGTTGGCGTTCATTGTGAAGCTGCCGCACCTAAAGATACTTAATCGTTAGAGCTATAAATCCTTCACCATGTTGCTCAAGTTGTTGAAGAAGGCGCTTCCCAATGGTGAGACGCTCCCCAACTCCTACTACGAGGCTTGAAATATAATTCGTGGCCTAGGACTTGATTAGGTGAGAATTCATGCTTGTAAAAACTCATGTGTACTATTTTGGATGGAGTTCGAACACAAACAAGAGTGTCCAGTATGCAAAGAGGCCAAATATAAATTTACTGATGGCAAACGAAAGAAGATTCCTCTGAAAATCATGCGCTACTTCCCACTAAAATCGAGGCTACAAAGGTTCTTTATTTCAAAGAAGATGACATTCGATATGAGGTGGCACACAGAGAAGTGCATCGATGATGGGGTTCCCATTCCCCACTTAAGCCTACAATTTCTTTAATTGATTATAGGATTGGAGATAAATAACAACAGTAAATTTATTTATAGCTTCATAGATTTTATGCTTCCATCACAAACCCACTTCCATCACCACCAAGGAGAAGGTTCAACTTTTAAACTTCCAACTTTTCTAATTTATTTTTTGCTTTCCGCCATCTTTTTGCTTCTATTAATGGAAGTTTCAGGTAACATGAAACCTCTAACCAAATGAATGCTTTCCGCCATCTTTCCTAGTGCAGATGCTAAGAAGGATAAAAAAAGAAACTGAACAAACATGAAACCATATATATATATTGACCCACAAATATGAAACCGAAATAGAAGAAACAGTCACCAACAAACATGAAATTGAAAAAGAAAAAAAGAAAATAAAAGCATCACTCAACACATCTCAACCATACGTAGATCAAACAAGGACATGAACTACAGACCAAAAAATAAAGTATTGTGACAGAGACTTAAAATAAATAAAAAGTTCTAAAGCAATCAAACCATAAATCTAAGCAACGAACAGAAATCAAAGAGGTGTTTTCTAAATAACTACAAAAAAAAAAAAAGAGGGAAAGAGATACAGAGAGAAATATTTGCATATTGGTACAACAGAGGCGAAGTTCTGGCTAGGGTTGAGTGAATCCCACCACTGCTCCATTATTTCTTTTCCATCCCATCTCAATCTCAACCCAAGCCGTTGCACGACCCAAACAGAGAGAGAGAGCAATACAAGTCGAAAAGAATTTTGAATGGCACAAAATCGAACCCCAAATCAACAAATGCAAGATCAAAAAATAAATTACGGCTAGAAGCAAGACATTTTAGTAATGAGTGACGAAAATAAAAGGTTGCCACTAAAATCCTAGATCATTTAGTGTTAGAAAAATTAAAACTTGGCACTAAATCTCTTTCCCTCCAAAATCCCACGGCACTAAAACTTCTCGACATTGTATTAGTGGAAAATTTTATCTTTGATAGATGAGTTGCCACTAAATGTGGCCACTATAATACTTTTAGTGGTGACATCAGTTTTTCGCCACTAAACGTGAGTTTTTATTGGCGAAAATTAAGCTGTGGCTAAAAAAGTTGCCACTAAAGGCCAACTTTCTTGTGGTGGACCTGAGAAACAGATGGAGCTAACATGCCTCCTAGGGGATTTTGAACTTGTGACCTTTGGCTCGGATACCATCTTGATAACCAGTAACACCAAATGGTTAACCTGTTTGTAAACCACACAATAATTTATTTCAACTTCCATCCAAACTCTGGTAGTGTTTGTATCCTTTTAGTATTGGTTCTTTTTCGAGGTCCAGTTTTTGGCTAGTCTTAGTATTGGCAGCCGATATTCTTTTGAGGCTTATCAGTATTGTCCACGGCCATACATCTCATGGACATTCTGTCCAGTAGGTTCATGTCAAGTCTATTCTCATAGTTTCTGTTCAGTGTGACCCTCATCCATTGTTCATGCATGCAAGTCTTGTAACTTTCTGTCACCACTATATTGCAATGTTTTCATTGTTTAGACACTTTCCATGTTGGCTTTCCAATGTCCTTTTATTTGTCTGCATAACATTGTATGTTCAGCCACTTATTGCATTGCTTTCCTACATCAGTTGGTTTCTGCATGGTCTCTCACATCTGGGTGGTCAGCAGAGTCTGTGTGGATTTGTTATGTTCATAGTGTCTCCATGTGGTTCTCATGTCCAGACAGTGTTTGCTAGGGTCTTCTACCGCTCTAAATCCAAACATTGTCAATCTTTCCAGGCTGAATCATTCTCCAGTTTGAATCTTTGGTAACTTATTCACACCATCCATCCATTGTTCATATTATCTATCTGCGGTTTGAACTGTGTCTCCTCTGTTTAGCCAAATTGTCACTCTCTATTTGAACTGCCTGTCCGAACTCCATCCAGTATTCTGGAACTTCTCATTCTTTGCAAATTGTCCATCCAGTTACTGTTTGTACGTGAAATTTGTAACTCCATCATAACACCTTATAGAAAGGGAGCCTTATCTTCTTCGGTACATGTCAGAATCACTCCATCTTGGCTATTTGAAGGACTTCGATCAACTTATCCAGCGGAATTTCTTTTTTTAACTTTTAAATTTTTTTTAGAGTCATTCAGACACCATTTCATGCACATGAACAAAGCAACTGTCGGTATGTATCGAGGCATTTTTAAGTTATTCAATAGTCTGTTGAAAGTGAGTCATGACTCCATTATGTATTCAATGGTTATAATGAAGGTCTTTCAATAAACACTGTCAAATGTCTAATTTTATTTTTATGTCATGTGGACACTGTTAACTGTTTGATGCATGAAAACACTGCAGGAGAATGCACAACCCTATCGCATCAGGTGACCACTTGGTGGTTATAACTATCCTTTGGGAAGTGGTCCTTTTATCAATTATGGAATAAGGTTCGCCTTGAATTATAGGATCCTGAAAATGCAGAATCTCTATCCAACACTAAAATGAAGGACTTAGTGAATCGTCACAAATTCACATCTCTCTCATTCTTCCCTCATGAAACCACCACATGTTCCCAAGATCTCATTTTCATTCTCCACACTCATGAAGACAATCAAAAATGATAATTGGTAGAGCAGATCCGATTTTAAAAACTATCTAATTCTAAACCCCATACCTTTTACTGATGTAGGAAGAAATGTGGGCTCTTATGTGGCAACATTAGATACCTAAGGCTTTAGCCCAGTTAATGTGATTTTGAAAATTGGTTGGCATTATTGTGAATTTCTTGGAACTCCCGGTATTTATTTTGCCTAGTAACTAGTTTTTAGTAAGTGGGGTCTTATTTTGGGAGTGTCAGTTGACCGCCTAGTAAGTTGTGGTCTTGAATGTAGTTAACTTTGGGATTAAGCATGTATTCATGGAGCCATGGAGGAAGAATGCTATATAACTTGTAGGAGTGCTATGGTTGAGACGATTATTTTTATTAATGTTAATTCAGTGCAGAGCTTGACTCCTCTCTTTTATCCTTTATTATCTCATTGTGATTGTTGTTTCTTCTTGCTGTCTCCATTGTATCTTTCCCTCATCACTTACATCTAGTTACACTAACAATGGACATAGTAATAAGAGTAGAAGCTAGAACTAGTGACATTAGGATGCCACCTTGTCCAAATAATACTCCTGTAAGCTAACTAAAAAGAATCAAGTGAAAGACCTATTAATGATTTCTAATTTCCATCACTTCTTTGCAACTGTTCTACAATTCCATTTTAAGTAGCCCAATTCATATGGGAATCGCACATTCATAGGCTTGTTGGGTGAGTAACTCAATAGGTTATAAAATGGCATTAATCTCATGGTGCTCTTAAATGTCTAAAAGAGGTCATAAAATATTGAAAATGGGATTGGGCAAATGGCTTCTTGTCACAATCTTTAACCAACCTATAGAAATGAATGTCAACTACTATCCAGTTAAAACAAGAAAGAGATGACAAGTTGATAGGATATTACAGTCATACATGTTCCATACTCAGTGGGACACTCCCAGTGAAAAGCGGGATCACCGCATGCACACTGTGTGTTCAACTTGTGTGCAACGCACCTGATGACCCTAGAAGAAGATCACTTGGACTGGATTTCCCTTACGTATGCTACAAATAATTGTTATGATATTCCGATTGTAAATGGTTGATTCTTATGGAAATTATTACAATATTTGTGATCTTTCCTTTGAGATTTATATTAATGTCTGGCCTTAAATGGTTATCATGATTTGGTTATATATGCGCTTTCTTTTGAGATGATAAGATGTGTTGCCTCTTTGTTACTTCACAGGTATACCACCCGAACATAAACTCCAATGGAAGCATCTGCCTTGATATCCTCAAGGAGCAATGGAGCCCTGCTCTGACCATCTCGAAGGTCCTTCTCTCTATCTCCTCCCTCCTCACGGACCCCAACCCCGACGACCCTCTTGTCCCGGAGATTGCTCACATTTACAAGAACCAGAGAAGCCGTTACGAGGAAACGGCAAGGTCGTGGACCCAGAAATATGCAATGAACTAAGACTTCATCAAACAGAGATAAACCTGGAAAACAAAGCAAACAGGAATAAAATATCTACTATTTTGAATGGGAGCAGAACAGTAGAAAAACCAATGTCTTGTTGGTTTTGATGTGTCTTCTCTTCCTATTTTTGGTTTTTGTGTATTATGTCATGATGAGATTTGGTCTTTTGCTGCCTGTTTGTGACAGTTCTTCATTCTGTTATAAGCTTTTGAGAATCACTTGTCATTTCATGTTGGTCTGTTTGCTAAAATATGTGGATGAAAAATTAGTGAAGTATCTCACATTTGATGGAAACTTCTCACTCTACTCTGTTTCGGAAAATTACTTGTGAAGTGAAGGGAAGGGAAGGGTCAAATCAAGAGAAAAAAAGAAATTGAGGGGGGGGGGGGTTGTTTAAAGTACTAGAAGGGGTTGTTTAAAGTACTAGAAGGCAAAAAGCTATAACTTGGGGAGGCTTGAGCATGAATCGGGCTTGGACCCAATTAAATAAATGGGCAAGTGTAAGCATGACATTTTTTAGGTAGGCTGGGCTTGTACTAGGCACTTATGGCTCGTGTTAGGCTGGGACCAGATATGGGCCTGTGTTTTTAAAGTCGGGTCAGGCATAGATATGGCTCAACCTGGACCGACCCCGGCCGATTAACACCCCTACATTTCCCCTTGATTCATTTTCGATTTTTATAGGGAGATTATTTGATAGTCATCTTTGGATGTTCACCCTTATTTCTTCAATATTTACCTCTTTTAGAAATTCAAGTCTTAGAAATCCTAGGAATTCAATTACATGAAACAAACGGGGACGTAAAGAAAGTCGGTGAATAAGTTGTGAAAGGTTCTTTAGCATGGATTCTTTGTTGTAGAAATTGTCAATGGCAATCAGATAAGGAGAGTCTAGAAGTGGACAAAGGCAGAAATAAGGATGATAATATATCCCTTCATGTGGCAAGAGTGTCCATATATGTACTATTCAATCATCTTAATAATGTATACAATTTTTTTCATTTTAACTTTTCCCTCTCTATTTGCATTGGTTTCTCCTTATTTACAGGTATTGTGCTTGTGCGACGTGTGGCCCTGCGGGTTTGCAAGCAATGTGAATAATCAGGTACGATTCCAGAGCCTTCTTTTTGCATCAGTGAAGGATGTATAGGGTGCATGGGATGGTTGAGTGGCTTCTAGTATGAATGTGTAGTCAACAGTTAATTGTCAGATTCTCAATCACCTAATCGCCACCGTTAGCCCCTTCGTCATTGGACGGATGTGAAACTTCAACCACCCCAGTCAGTCGGCATTGCCCATATGGCCACCATCGATTTCACAGAGATAGGGTTGTCAGAAACCACTCCCCTCCTCCTAGGGATGTGCGACTGCCTGGATATTTATATGATCATGTGCTTTAGGAGGTTGTCAACAATATGAGGAAAAAAGTTCTCATTGAAATGGTTGGCAGCTGTAATTGCCAATCAGTCTTTCATGAAGCTGAGCTGACTCTTTTTTTTAATGCCTCTGCTTTTTGACTTAGTTAGGTTTCCATTTTGATCATTGATGTATTACTATCACATGGAATGAACAATGACAACTGAAAAACATTAACTAGTCTTTCCATGTTTTCCAAGCTTCTTGCCTGTCAGTCAAAAGCCACATTATTCGCTTTGCATGAGTTGTGAAATTTGGCATATAATTCCTCGTGTGCTCTCTATCAATCATGCTGGGATCCATATCATTTTTAGGAGGAAGTTGGGATGGGAAGCTGAGATATGTTTATTTATTCCAACTTTTAGTGTTTTGTTGGTTTTTGTATTGACAAATTAAAGTGCAGGTTGACTTACCTAACAGCAACAGTCTTCATTGATTTCCTTGTGTTTCCATTATCTTCTGTTCATGCAACATCCAACCCCTATGTTTAAAATAAGTCTGGAGTTGATCTAAAGTTCAACTTTCCATGTGTGGGGTTGGGGACCTTTTCCTTTTCCTTTTGACTTGGGTGCCTGGTATTTCTTCTCTGCTGTAAGTGATTAAATCTAGAAAATGGGACCTTTATTTTTCATGGCTGCCAGCAGTTCAACTTCTCCTGTTGGGCCATAGGGTGCCTTTTGTAATCTTTTGTTTTTTAATCTTTTTACATATATGTATAGTAGTCTGTTGTTTACTGTGGACCAGGTTGTGTCTGGGAAGGTCTTATTTGCTCTTGTTAGTAACATGGGTTCTTGCTAAATTTGTGGTTGGATTTGGTGATGTCTTTTACTTTGGTTTGAAGAAGTCCCTGCCCAAAAACGAGCATGAGCTTATTATATTATTTGCTTTGCACTCATGTTCATTTATGAGACATGTAGCACAAATGTATGACAATGTGGACCGTCCAAATTTTGTGTTCTTACAAAGGCTGTATCAATGGGCTTGAATGTGGCCAGGATTGAGTTTGTTTAGGTGGGCATTGTATGCATCTGGAGCTGGGCCTGGCTTCTTTTAGTATCTAAAACCTTTAGTAAGCTAGATCTGGGCCTAGGGCTTCAAGCCCGTAGGACTGGATATATTTTTCGTATATATCGTGTACCAATAGAGTATTATCAACATAGAACATACCAGATGGGATGTGGTGAGTAGTGATCAGATGCTTCCTCTTGCAAAATCTGTATATAGGGCGCAAAAAACTAACATTTGGATCATATCCTCTTCCATTAATACACAACTAGGTGTATTAATCCTATAAATTTGATCTGGGCCTCCCTTAAATTGGTACTAGTCATAGTTTTGACTTTGAACAACATTATTATTAGGTTGAATTAAGGATTATTAGGACCATTTGGTTGGATGGATACACTTCACAGATTTAGGGCCAGTTTGTGGGCACTGCCTCTGTCGCACCATAAGTCCTACTGTATATGTCAAAACCTTTGCTGGCGGAGAAAACCATTAGCCGAAATGGCTGTTGCACAAATGCGTCCTTGATTAAAAATATTCAGATCTACCCACCCTCGATTAATTATTGACATGCATTTAGGTGGGCTCTATAGGCAGTGGTAAAAGAAGTGCGGGGATGCGTTATAGTGTGCACTTATGATCAGTGGATAGGCCTTTGAATATTCATCTTTTCAAATGCTTCTCCTCTCTGTCCTAATTAGGGATGCACAACGGGCCATGCTGGCATTTGATCACGGCCCAGCTGTGCCGATGGTTGACAGGTCCTGGCCCAGCACGGCCCAATGGCATGTCCATGGGCTAGCCCACGGGCCATTTTTATAGATGGACTACACAAGCATGTTGGCCCCAGGGAAAAGTAGATTAGGCAATCTGCCGGGTTTTTAACTAGACAGTCTAAACAGATTGGGCGGCTATCAATCTATGATAATTTATGAAGGCCCAGGCTGAGGGGAGTTAAGTTGGGAAGAGTTCTGAATCTTCAAGTTTACCCAAGATGAATTTGTAGGGCTCTTGGGTCCTATTAGCCGTGGACCCTCATTTTCATGGGCCCATTACCTAAAACTAAAATGATCAACGTGATAAATTTTGATTTATCATTTCCGGGAGATAAATCAACATAGAACATACCAGATGGGATGTGCTTAAAGGGCATCAAATTGATGTGGTGAGTAGTGATCAGATGCTTCCTCTTGCAAAATCTGTATGTAGGGCGCAAAAAACTAACATTTGGATCATATCCTCTTCCATTAATACACACCTAGGTGTATTAATCCTATAAATTTGATCTGGGCCTTCCCTTAAATTGCTACTAGTCATATAGTTTTGACTTTGATCAACATTATTATTAGGTTGAATTAAGGATTAGGACCATTTGGTTGGATGGATACACTTCACAGAGTTAGTTGTGGGCACTGCCTCTGTGCAACATAAATCCTACTGTTTGGGTATATGTCAAAACCTTTGCTGGTGGAGAAAACCATTAGCCGAAATGGCTGTTGTACAAATGCGTCCTTGATTAAAAATATTCAGATCTACCCACCCTCGATTAATTATTGACTTGCATTTAGGTGGGCTCTATAGGCAGTGGTAAAAGAAGTGCGGGGATGCGTTATAGTGTGCACTTATGATCAGTGGATAGGCCTTTGAATATTCATCTTTTCAAATGCTTCTCCTCTCTGTCCTAAATTTAGGGATGCACAACGGGCCATGCTGGCATTTGATCACGGCCCAGCTGTGCTGGTGGCTGACCGGTCCTGGCCCAGCACGGCCCAATGGCATGTCCATGGGCTGTACTGTACTGGGCTAGCCCACGGGCCATTTTTATAGATGGAGGACACAAGCATGTTGGCCCTAGGGAAAAGTAGATTAGGCAATCTGCCGGGTTTTTAACTAGACAGTCTAAACAGATTGGGCGGCTATCAATCTATGATAATTTATGAAGGCCCAGGCTGAGGGGAGTTAAGTTGGGAAGAGTTCTGAATTTTCAAGTTTACCCAAGATGATTTTGTAGGGCTCTTGGGTCCTATTAGCCGTGGACCCTCATTTTCATGGGCCCATTACCTAAAACTAAAATGATCAACGTGATAAATTTTGATTTATCATTTCCGGGAGATAATCCTACCTTGTCAATAGACAGATAATTGGAAAGCCATGTAAATCAATTGGTGGAACTCTCAATCATCAACCAACACTGCCCACATGAGTGGACTCTCTTGGGTCCCAGCCCCCTTGGCTGGGGTACCAAAAACCAAAAAAAAAAAAAAAAACTGCCCATTATGGGCCTACCAGGCCATGTCCTGGTCTGGCAGACGGGCCATGCTGTGCCAGGCACCCTGGTCCAGTACCGTCCGGGCTGGAACGGGCCATGCCATGGGCTGTTGACCAGAGTGCCGGGACCGTGTCAGGCCTGAGCGGCCCAACCCATTTTCCAGCCCTGGTCCTAATGCAGTTCACCATAGTAATGCTTACCACATGTTCAAACTAATAGGGTGGGTTGAAGATGATGTATGTGAGATTGACTTCTGTGAACATAGAAAGGGATGAATGCCAACCATGTTAGACCATTGCTCCTTTTGAGTCTCTTTTAACATGGACCGACTTCTGAGGTACTGCTGAAGCGAAAATCTTCCAATGACACGTTTTCAACACGTTAAAAAGGATCAAATTGGACAAGCCGCACTAAATTTCGTGTTATAGTTAGGTGCTCTACTTTCTCTCTTTCTTTCTTTCTTTCCAATAACAAGAAGGTGCATTACTTTGTAGTTTGTAGATTGAGTGTTAGCATGTTCTTCCACCGGCATCATTTTCATTATTTAGTATTCTTTGTAGGTAGGTCGTAAATAGAATATAACTAATTAAATGAGAGAAAATTCTCTGAGGTGTTTGCATCAATTATAAACTCATAAAATCAATAGTCTTTAATGTTGTGAGTCAATGAAGATGAACTTTCACATGTACAAACTCAAAAAAAAAGTATCACCGGCCCTTCTTGTATGGCCCACCTGGATGCATGATAACCAAAGAATGTGAGTACTTTTGAGTAAAAGAGCATTTCATTTAACAAAAAAAAAAAAGCCAGCTATAGGCCAAACTCCACAAAAGATGTGATTATAGACATAGTGTGGAAATGAGAGAGGGAGAAGGTTGGGGCTAGGGATAAAAGAATGATACTTTTATAAATAACGATGCACCCATTTTCGTTTGATTCATGGAAGGGAAAAACTGTCATTTACATAAAAATTCAGCACAAACCCAAAGATGATTGTCCATTCTCATTACGGTAATTGATTTTGAGGATGTGGAAGATATTAAAATGAAAAACAAGGGATGTATAACTATATAATGAAAATACAAGTACTTACTTTCAAATATGGAAAGTCTTAGGAGGGTATATATATATATATATAGAAAAAACTTTTTCAATTTTGAAATTCACAGGCAATCTTGTCTATGTAGAATCTGAATTGGGATAGAAGCACTAAGTATTTTTTCCCCAATGAACCTTTCTATAAATACACAAAGTATCTTTTTCGTGAGGAACCTTGCCATAAATATTTGCATATTTAGTAGTTTTTTTTTCCGTTATAGAACGCCTATAATTTATCTAAACTAGGTCAACTTCAAAATCAAGTCCGGTCAATCCATTGTTAGTTCAACGGTGAGGCACTTCCCTATCTACAAAAAAAAATGACCAAGGTATGATCTCTAGCCATAGCATTGATGGCGAGGGACTTAAGTAGAGTGGGTTTATGAGTTGTGTATTGGAGTAAAGAAAAAAAGAGAGTGAAAAACAAGTCTCTAAATGGTGAATCGATGAAATTAGATCTCACATGTATAATTTTAAGCAATGGGGTGTTACCACCCATTTGTACTTCTTGTAAGTCTGTCCCGCTGGATGCATGAAAATTAAGGGGAAGATAAAAATGCATTGGTTAAAAATAAGCATGAAGGCTATTTTAAACATAATAATAATCAATTGATCCAAGCCCATAATATTATCTTCTCTCTCTTTTGTTTGGTAAAAAGCTTCTTATCAAAGTATAATGACTACATATCACAGGAATGTTGCGATAAAATCTAACAGTTAGTTACACTCAAATTAGGAGATTGGATACATCATAAGTAGGCTAAACAGAAAGGAGATGCACCAACAAAAGAGTGGAGGTCTCCCATATTTACAATGTTCACTATATGAAAAAATATATATATATATATATATATGAAATAATCTATTGTCAGGAATTGTCTAATGGCCTGGTATGTGAAGGTCTTACTGGGCATGTGGGAGAAATGGAGTTTCAAAATCCCATATCAAAAAAGATGGACAAAGGCTTTCTTGCATGAATCAATCACTCACAGTTGTCTTTGTCCAAGCCACTACAATGTCATGATTGATGTGACTCGATACGTGGAAAAGGAAGATGGGACCTTTTTCTCCCCTTTGAATCCTCCTTAAGCCTTTATTCCCAAGGGAATGAAGCTTTTAAGTTTCAAGTATAAAAAAGCATGAGAAATAAATAATTTTCAACGCGAGGACTTTGGCTTCTTAGTTCTTACCTAACTTAAAATACATACAGAGCATCCAACTCTGACAATTATTTGGAAAATACTTATCTAACAGCTACTTTGTCTTATATGTATGTGGCCATTGATGATCGACTACCTCATGAATAGATGATCGAATTAATGCTGATGTCAACATGATAGTTTCATGACAACAACAATTTACATTGAGGGGAGGGTCATCTTTGTTTGAACCAAACCGTTTATTTATCATATGACCATGAATGGTGGGTTATCCAAATTTCAGTACATTTGAATTAATACTGACCATTGCATTGGTAAATATATATATATATATAAGGATAAGATCTTGACCAAATAGTTAAATTTATGTTTTTGTGCATATCAGATTGATCTAGTGGTGTAAAATATTTTCAATGAAATGAATTTGGACAACCGGAGGGGGGGGGGGGGGGGGGCGTTATTCAGTTGCCAACACTGATTGTCACCTGATTGCCTAGGGGTCGATTAATCCACGCCACTCTTTCTACTTTTTCATTTTGGTACTAAATGCCAAGGGGGCTAAATTCAAGAGAGAGCCCGTATACAAACGAAAACGTAGCCCACTCAAGTGGAAAGGAGGCTCATTCTTTCTACTTGTGTTGGCTTATCTTTCCACTTGTGTGGACTCTATTGGTCCCCTCCCCTTTGGTATTGAAATGAAATTTGGCCCGCCTACTCATGCTTACATGCATGTGAACCATTAGTACGGATCAAAAGTGGGACACCAGTAAAATGGAATTATCCCTGTAAAAGAAAAAATTCCCATGCTGATGCCGACATCTGCATTGGATCCAGTCTCTACACTATCAATATAATAAATGGATCAGAAGGGTGATTGTCATTCTCTTCTTGTTATATTCAATGCTCAGTGTAGATTTGTTTGGGTTTTTTCTAGAGGTGCTCAAGGGCCGGGCCAGCCTGGGCCCGTTCTGGGCCTAGTCCGCTTTGAGCCGGGCTTGGATATGTAATTAGGGCACGGTTAATAATTGATATGGGCTTAGATTAAGTGATAGAAAGCCCATAGCCTGGCCCGAATCGTGTAAGAAACGCATGTAATTCAATTTAATTAGTGCTCTAATGCCCACAAAAGTGATGAAAAACCCGGTTCGCCCCAGCCCGGTTGATTAAATCCTTGTCGGGCTTGAACCAGTGTTTCTCAAGTCAGTCCGGGCCTGTATATGCCTGAGCCCAGCCCATCAACACCCCTAGTTTTTTCTTAGAGCCCAAATGCTGCAAGCACAGGTCAGGCTTTAAACTACAAACAAACTATTGAATCAGAGATTACATGAGGTTTACCTACTAATATTATTAAAATATCTCTCTCTCTCTCTACGTCATCAGTGTGTCACCTTATTCTCTCTTCTCTCTCTGTCTCAACAATGCAGCTGGCTTTATATGGCTCGGATCCTCCTAGGGCATCCCCTATAAAGCCAATTAGTAGGGTCCATCTTTTCAAGGTCATAGTCCAAGGGTGGAGAATTTCATTCCAAAAGAGTTTGGTTTAGTTTCAAATTAATAAGGCCTGAAACATTTTAATTAAAGGTTAAAGAGAGAGAGAAAAAAAAAAAGACAGAAGGAGCAAAACATGATGTGTCTAAAGGGATTAACGTGGAAACATGCACTAGATGAGATAGCAGTTCGTGGCTCCACATGGGAATCACATTCCATTGTTATAGTTTGCCGATGATTTGCTTTTTGTCCTGCAACTCAAAGATCGATTCTTTTTATCTTTATGTGATCTTTTAAACCAATTTGGAGAAAAGGCTGAACAAATAATCAACGAATTTGAAAGCTAAATAATTGACGATATCATTAACTCAATTGACAGTATTATCAACTGAATGATGATATTGCCTACTGAGGCGGAGCTACATATTGCCCCCTATCAACTTTTTCCTTCCCATTAAATAAGGAGAAAGTTATGGATAGTTATATTTTGATATTATCCTTTTGCCCCTCCACAGTTTTTTTTTTCTCTTGTTTGTCACTCAACAATGTTTCTTTTCCTCACAATAAACTTTTTGGTTCCTCCTAGCAAAGAATGGAACTTTTAAAATACATAAGGGGATTTTGGTCTTTTACTCATAAAAAAGAGGCAACTAATCAAATCACCAATAAGGTATGCGTTATGCGTGATTCTTCTCTTTTTATTCTTCCTTTTTCTTGCACATTATTGAGCTTTGAACCCTAATCCTCTTGAAGTTCAAAATTTATAATCACCACAGCTCGTTTAATTTATTTTTAATACTAATTAGTTACATGTCGAAGGTTCTTTCAATGTTAGTGGTTTTATTAAAGTTTTAGAAAGGATTTGGGCTCTAAACAATGGGCTAAAGATTAAGACTTTTTATAAGCGTCAACCCAATATTATGATCTTAAAAATTATTTAATTTAATTTTTTTAATTAAAATCATGTGATCATGAGTAAAAATGCTAAAATATCCAATTCACAATTCTTCTATACTCTTTCGTACCCATTTATATCATTATTGGATATAAAGACCAATTTAAATTCTTCTTTTTAAAATATTTTTGGAGAATAATAACCTATAACTTTTTATACCCATTATAAAATAATAACAGTTATGAGTTTTGAGGTATGGGTTTAAAAGAGAAACTTTTGCCTCCACCCCCTAATAGAAAATCATGGCTTTATCAGGGTGCATCACTGTCGTGGACTGGGTTAATTTTGCAAAATCAATGATTTTATAATCCTTCTTCTTAGAATCTTTTGATTAAAACTTAAGCTAAATTTTCTCCTAAAAATCCCTATATTTTGTAGCTTGAGATCAGATGGTGATAATATTTAAATTTGTGTGCATGGGTTATTTAACATGTGGGACCCACATGGTTGATGGTCCACATCTCACCGTGTATATTCTTAGGCAGTTAGGCCGATAGGAGTCTATATGGATTGGGGCTACCGACATACCGACCATAACATGCAATCACATTAGCAAAAACAGCAGCAGAGGATGAAGAGAAAAGGAAGAATAAGGAGGAGGATGAAGAGGAGCCAGCAGCATAGCATAAGATGCATGCATGTGACATTTGATTAGACGCAGCTGAAAGGTGAGGGACGATGCATGAGTATACTGAGTGTATGAGTATGACCCATCATAATAACAGGACCACTTGCAGTACTAGTGCTGCTATTTCTATTCTCCTTCTTCCTTGTCTTCCATCTCATCTACTAGTCTTCTTTGTTTATTAAAATAGCAGAGGAAGATAAACAAATTGTGTATCTATCTTTCACATCATCACCATAAATGGTCAAAGCCAAAAACTAAATTCATTCATTCAATGCATTAAGTCTCGTCCTTTTTATGCTTCTGCACACGCCAAAATCACGGCGCCCTCGAAGCTATCACTAATTCTTCTCTTCCCGCTTCGATCCCTACCTGTGAGTTTGCCACACCTGCACCCGATTCCCAGATTCACCTTCACACGTGAAAATCATCATCTGATAGGATAGTAATAAAGATTAGTTTTACCATTGGACATATTTGGGACAGGTTTTGGCAATTCAGGCTTCTCCTAATGAGAATTCTATGGTAGCGTTTGGTTCGCTGTAATGAAGGTCGGAATGAAATGGTCATTCCAACGGAATAGTCATTACAGCGTTTGGTTCGCAAAAAATTGGCGGAATGACCATTACCTCCGGAATCTCATTCCCTTATGTAGAGGAATGGCCATTCCATTGGGGATGGAAAGGAATGGCAATTCCATTCCTTTCTACTTTTCGTTGAGACCAAAATACCCTTGTTTCACATCTACCACTATTATAAAAGAGAAGAACTTGTGTGGGCCCCACCTATATAATAATAATATAATCTATACATTATTATTATTATAATAACAAGATTATAAAGAAGAAGGGCCCCACCTATATAATAATAACATAATTTATACATTATTATTATTATTAAGAACAAAATGACAACTTATGTGGGCCCCACTTAGATAATAATAATATAATCTATATATTATTATTACTCTTCTAAAAGAGAAAAACTTGTGTGGGCCACACTTATAGAATAATAATATAATCCATACATCATCTAACAAGGGTATTTTGGTCATATTTATGTAAAAATTATTTCATTCCGGGCATCATTCCCGCGTACCAAACGCAGGAACAGGAATCAGTGGGTTGATTCCTCCAGCGTACCAAACGCTGGAATGGTAATGACTATTCCTGCCTCATTCCATTCCAGACTCATTCCGATCTCCATTCCATTCCCGCCTACAACCATTCCAGCGAACCAAACGCTACCTATATGTTTGAAGATTTTGATGGCATTGTAAGCTCTCATTTACTTCATTATTTTAGATTTTTTGGTTTGATTAGTGAGAGTTTAAAAATCTAGCATTATGGATTCTCACTTTTTACAAATACGATTATTTAAACTTTAACTTCAAAATGCCATAGACTACTGGAGCATTTGTAATTCCAGATGGAATATAACATATGGGGGTTTTAGATATTCTTTACAAAGACCCTTGTGTCATTGAAACTTCCCAAGAAGTAATTTAAATTGAGACTTTGCACGTGAATACCAACCTTTGTTATGAGGGTAGTTGCAATAGTAATATACTGTTAAGATTTATTTCTAGCTGCCTTTATCAAAATATGGTTCCACTTACTCTAAAATAATAAAGAGGGCATTGTATTGTGAAATATCAAGAAAAATGACAAAAAAGTTGGTTTATTGGTATGGATTTTTTATTCGGTGCATGTTGGTCTAATATTTTATATTTGATGTACTGGGCACATAAAACAGTTTTTTCGATAAAACCCAGCAAAAAATCTAGAGTTGAGACAATTTGACAATTTCATGCAACCATCCATTGCATAACTTCATACAAGAAGCCTGTACAGAGATGGTAGCAAAACTCAGAGAACATCAGCACCTGTTATTTTACCAAAGATGATGGATACTCCCTTTGGGATGTGGATATCCTATTCCCTTCCTTCCTATTGTCACCATCCTGCTGCAAAAACTGTACCAAAATCCCATCATTCACTTCTACTGTCATTATTAACAGAGGCAGACACCCAACTACAAGGACAAAAGGAATTTCCTTTCTTCCCCCACCCCGTGTCAATGCTATCTACTTCTATCAACGCTTTTGCCCTTGTAGCTGCCACTGCCAACCGTGTCACTCCTCCTCCCTACTTTTTCCCTCGGGAATCGTTCGGCGATTTCACAGGGCCGCAGTGCAGTGCAGTGCAGTGCAGCGCAGTGCAGTGGTCGCTTCCTGGCCACGTTTAAGTTATAGACTGGCCTTTGTCTGCTTAAAAATCGGCTTTCGCCTCGCTTACTGGACTCTATCCTTCTCCTTCCAAGAAGATATAAAAGACGTGTCTCTAATATACAACATAGCATTGCTGTCGATTCGATTCGTCTTGGTTGATGGTTTTTCTCTAAATCGATTCCAACCATCTCTGTGCATCCCTAAAAGTAATTAAAAAACGAAAAAATTTTACTCACACGACTGTATTTTAAGTGCTGATATTTACTTTAAAAAAATTGTAGTATAAATATTTTCAATAGAATTGTTCGATATAATAAATGTGCAATATCATATGACTTTAGGATACCGTATATGGTGATATGAGTGATTCCACACGGCCTTAGAATTTCGCGTTGCATGATGTCTACAACATCGGACTATCCAAGAATATTTGGTATAACATTTGTATTATCTTTTTTCTACTATATGAATAGTTTTAAATTTTCAAATTACACACACAATTATATGTGTAGGAATGAAACAAAAAATCACAATAATAATTTATCTCATCTTTTGCATGAATGCAAATCATAATTAAATAGGATTAGATGTTCAAGTTTATTAATTTTATTAATAATTGTTATACTTTATTTATAATGGACGCTTGATGCATATTTATATGCCTGTGCTTTGAGCATGGGTTACACTCCCCTCATTAATTTATTTGACAATCACAAAAACATAATTGTTATAAGCTTTTGGCACCTAATTCCGAGGGGAAGCTCAGTTGGCTTAAGATCACGGTTTGCACCCGGAGGTTGATGGTTTGAAACTGCACTACCACACTGAGGCCAAAGGAAAATTTTACCCGACTTTCTCTTTTGGACCCATAGAAATTATTATGGTCCAAAGGACTAGGAACCTGCGTTATCAGAAAAGAAATATATAAGCTTTTGGCACCGGAGAAGTTTGATTTGGATTGGCCACTATGCAAAGGTAAATACGAATCATGTATAGAATAAGGTCAGGCACACCATGACAAGAGTCTCCCATATATAGGTCTAAATGGGTACCCAAAAAAGAAAAGAAAAAGTAAAGATAGTTTAACGCCCTTTCAAAACTCTAAAAATAAGCTCTTGTTTTATGATTTAGAGATTTTTTAAACTATTTGATAAACCTCGATCTCTAAAAAGGGTTGAAAGAGGCTAACCATGGTTTAGTGAGAGTGGGAGGAGACAGAAGCCTAGGTATTTTAGACACAAAAAAAAAAAGCCTTGAAGTAGCTCATAATCATACAAATGTTTTTGACTATTTCTCTCACCAAATGACATTTTCTAGTTAAAATTATCTACTATGGGCATATAACAAAAAAATGCCCCTATGAACAATTTAACGAGCCCTTTTTTCCATTTTATCAAATACAATAATTCTAAATTAAGACTTAAAATCAGAGATTTTATTTGTATCTTAATCTAATTAACTCTTATTATATTAGACTAGAATTAAACCCATATAAAATGCATAAATAAAAGATTTGAAATCAAATATTTTACTCATAATAATCCAAGTGTAGGTTCAGCTCCTATTAAAGTTAAACCTGCAATATCAGATGGGATGGAAAGACTTTTATTTGTTTGCTGGTGGTTTGAATTTTGAAAGTTACGTTATATAATGAATTAGGTCAAAAGACGAACCAAGTAAATTTCTGTGTTGCGTGATTGATCTTCTTGTAGTCCTCAGATCGCAACAAAATTTCTAAGTCATTATGATCCGGACATGCACCAAACAGCCCAAATGCAAGGAAGAAACAGTCGAACCGAAAGACAAATCCAAGTATACCTTTTTACCTCCCTTTCCACATGCTTCTCATTCATACTCACCAACCTTTTCTTTACCAGTTTCTCACAGTCACAACTGACACCTCCATAGATAGCCATGATGCACCTCTACCCACGTAGAAAAGAGAGCCCACCACGGACATATGAGTAAATGATGGTTTGTCCAGATTTCACGGAAAACTACAAAGAGGAGAGGAAAATAATACATACAAAAGAGTGGCCCACAGATATCATTTATTTAGTTTCACAGTCATTAATCACAACGTAAATGCATGTAACGTACGCATTGCGTGAGCTTTTGCCCCTCCTCCATCTCTCTCTCTCCTCTGTTTTTCTTGCCTCCTTGTGATCCTTTCTTCCCTACTTACCACTGCATAAACAACAATATATTCCTGGTTCCTTTTCCACCCTCTCTACAGCAGAGTGATACTGTGTTTTTGTGTTTTCTTACTTCTTTTCGTTTCTTTAAATGAAACTTGAGAAGATGGTGTAAGTTGTAATTGACAAATGTGTCCTTGGAGGACATTGATCCACCTACCAACCTTGTGTAAAATAGTCATCTGGGCCTGGGGTTCCTAATATCCTTGACTTTTACACAGACACGTGAGTCTTGTCTTGTGTAGTGATATTTCTAGAGAGGAATGTGAGTCATGTGACATAATATAATATAGGAATTACTTATATTATATAGTCTAGGTTTGATGTAGTCAAGCCAATATGCCAAATCTGGACTATACATATGTGCACACTAACTATCATAGAGGGAGGCTGAGTTTCATCAATTGTGTCAAGTCATTTTGCCCATTATTCAGATTTGGCTTGATCATTTTGTGGCCCTACTACAGTTTAATAGCAAGGATCTAAGATTCATGTGGGATCAATTCTTGGGTTTTTTTTCTGCGTGAGCATATTTCTCTTCATTAATAAAAATTATCTTTTCACGTAAGTGGGAAAAATACGTCTTTCCTTGGCTAGGGTCAACCATCGGTTATCAGAAAAAAAAAAAAAAAGAAAAGAAAAGAAAAAAGGGAAAGTTGGGGGGATTTTAAAAATCAGACTTCTTTTTCTATCACATCTAATTTTACCGATAAAATTTTTTCAAATGCTAATCTCCCACAACCATTCTGAAATTTGAAATATCGAACGGTTTAGAAGTCAAATACCAAATAGCATATGGAAGATTTTTAGTAGTCTTTTGAAAATTCTCTTCTTGGAAATATGCCCGGATAGGAAACAATCCAAAACATTGCCATCAACTAATTCTAGTCATGGTATAAGTTAGAAAAGGTAACATTTCACTTTTCACACCTTGGATGACTGAGATTTCTGTTTGAATTACACATCCATGATAGAGAATATTACCCTCCCATGGTAAGAAAATGTGTGATTGGCTGCTCTGCATACTGGGTACGTAATCTTAAAATAATATGAACTTTGTCTTATTTGATGCCTACACTCGAAGGTGACAAGCTCTTCGTGATGTGTCTCGTTACATTTTCGTACACCAACCGAATACATTAAGCAGGAGATATTGACTATATCACCGTCATCATTGCTCTTGTAGTATAAAGAGACTTAAGAACTTTGAGAAAAATGAGGAATCTGTCTCTGGTGCTGCTTGTCTTTTTAGAATTTCTTGTTTTATACAAGGAGTACTGAAACAATAGGTGGGGGTGTATTCATCAGTACTTGTGTAAAATAGTATAAAAGAATATATAATAACTATTGCTTTGCGCCCTAAATTGCTAATATATAGATATAAAATTGTATGAATCAAAGGTTGAAACCAAAGAAGCATATGGTGTTCATATGACTTATATTACAAAATAGAAAACTATTAAAAGAAGAGAACTTAATTACAAAAAAGATTATAACCAATGCCCTAGTTTTTTGTTTTTATAGTGGTCAAGTAGGCTTACGCATGATTTAACATACATATTGAGGATCCGTGGGGCTAAGTTGGTTTTGCTTTTTGTGTTTGTCCCCTATCTTTTTCTTTCCTTTTAATGAATCAGCTTATTGATTTTCCAATAGAAATGTTGAGAGACCCTTTTCTGTAATTAAGTTAGTTCATATCAACATTGAAAACTTCAAATTCACCTTAAAATGTGCTCACAATCATCTTAGTGCTCCTAAACTCATCCTTATTTACATATAAGGATGACAAAGCAGTGGTGCCATAATTGTTTTGGATTTCTTTTCTCACAATTAAAATGCTTCTCCAATGACCACTTAATGATGCATAAAGAAAGGCTATTTTAAAATTTTCTTCCTTTTCTAGTGTCATTGGCACCATACTTGTGCCATTGGGTGAACCCTTTTGTATTCGTCTTTTAATATTGCCATCTATCATCTTCATTATTGGTGATGGTGTTGTTACTATTTGATCCTTTTTGATGACATCCTGTGCATCATACAAATTATTTTTTATATTTTTAACATTGTTCTTGATGCATATGAGGCATAATACTAATAGTCCTATAGTTTCATGTTACTCTCGCCACTCATGCATCGAAAAAGGTTGCACCGAAAATCTTTTGACGTGGGATCAAGGATGACAGACATGAAGTAATCACGGAGTGTCTATTGCTTAATCTACAGTATTGAATTTTAACTAAAATATGCAAAAGTCATTAAGGTAGTGTTTGTACGCTGTAATGAAGGTCGGAATGAAATAGTCATTCCAACGAAAAGATCATTAGAGTGTTTGGTTTGCAAAAAAATTGGCAGAATGACCATTATCTCCGAAATCATCATTCTCTTATGTAGAGGAATGGTCATTCCACTGGGAGGTAAAGGAATGGCCATTCCATTCCTTTGTGATTTTTCATTGAGACCAAAATACCCCTCCACCCTCCTCCGTCGCCGGCTAGCCTGACATTGCCGTTGTAGTCCAGCCCTCCTCCGTTGCCGGCCAGCCTGACATCGCCGTCGCCGTCCAGCCTAACATCATCGTCGCCGACCAGCCAGCCTCATCCCTCCCTCCTCCAAATAAAACTCATTTCCAAATTCATCACCCAAGTCCATATAAAAGGGATTTGTAACAACCCCATCAACAAACACCCACAACTGCAAGACTGTTCCCCTTTCTCTCCAGGACCCATAGAGCTCGGGTCCTGCTGCAACCAAGACCGACAACTGGTCATCTTCTCTGGTTCACAGAAGCTTTAACCCAGGCGGCCGGTTATTCTTCTCCATTCACAGAGAGAGGGCAGCGAGGATGTAACAAGAAGTTCGGCACCCCTTTTCCGGTCTTCTCTTCCTACTTCAGGTAAACCCTGATCAGTATGTGGTGGCCCATGCAAGTTTTGTTGGGGCTCTGATACCGAAAGAGAGGATCAAGCTTGATCCTCGCTGGGCCACACCCTGTGGTCGAACGACAGAAACAGAGATCTTAGGCCGAGGTTTGGTCAGATTGGAGAAGAAGTGGGGCTGGGTTCTATTTACAGATCTCATGGCCTAATTGGAATTGCAAAGGATCCGGATCGGTCTCTGTTGTGCGGAGAAGACAATAGGAGATTGTGGGCCATCGATGTTTCTAGGTAGGAGGGTCTGCAGAGGGTGGGGGCGGAGGGAGGAAGAGAGGGGGGCGGAGGGAGGCCGGCAGCCTCTCCTTCCCAGCCGGCGACTGGGAAGGGGGAGGAGGAGGAGGGTATTATGGTCTGTCTTATATAAATTTTATTCCATTCTGGGCATCATTTCAGCGTACCAAACGAAAGAATTGAAATAAAATTTTCATTACTGGATTGATACTTCAGTCTAACCAAACGTTAGAATGAAAATGATCATTCCTGCCTCATTCCATTTCAGACTCATTCCACTATCCATTCCATTCCTCTCTAAAATCATTCCAGTGAACCAAACACTACCTAAGGTTATATATGTTATAGCTAGAAGTCTCAAGTCTTATTTCACGTGATCAAACCATGTTTTCTTAATTTTGTTTCAATGAGATTATGCTTTTTTACCTCTAAAAGCAAGCCAAAAAGCTTGATAACTTTCTTTGCTTATCCTACTCCCTAGATGGACTATACACATTAATCTAGCTAAACAAAGTATTCCATTATCAGAAAAGGATAGATTAATTGAGCATTGAATCCATGACCAACCCATTACCTACTCAGTTCAACACGTGCGACTGCAGCTACCATAGATAGACTTAAGGGCTCTGAGCTGTCGAATCTAGGACCTCCCAAGATCAATTCGAACGTGACACACACAATCACCCGCTTAAATGTAGCCGATCCTCGGGCGTGTTTGTGATGAGTGCTAAATATTGCATATTTTACCCCTCATTAGTTCGGATTTTATCAGCATCTCATATGCATATCATTTGCTTTACACAGAGATTTTATCATTCTATCACATTAAACGGATTATCGGATTATCATGTATAAATCCGATTATTTATAGCGCATTTTTATGTAATTTCTCTTGTGTAGGTAGACCCCGCGACTACCCCAACCCTCCGGCTAATGTCCCAAGACATCATTAGTGTTGAAGAATTCCAAAATAAGATGAGAAGAAGTCATTTTCCAACACAAATGAATGGTTGGTGTATTGGTTAGAGTTTTGGTTTGTATGAAATAGATTATGGGTTTAAATCCCAATAATTATATATTTTTTTACATAGAAGATATTTCATCCAACTCTAACCTCTCCACCAATCAAAGCTTGCCATGGCACAAATCCATGTGAAAGGATATGAGCCAATCAAAAGCCTCCAAAATGAAGGACCACAAAAAGCAAAAAGCACATATGCTTTTGGAAGGAAAGTTTGTTGCAACCAATCAAATTGAAGCAATCCATGTGAAAGCAAAAGAGCCAATCAAAAGCCTTCAAGTTGCAACCAATCAAATGGAAGCAATCCTTGTGAATGAAAATGAGCCAATCAAATGTCTTCAAAGTTTCTATAAATTGGAATGTTTTTGTAGAGAATGGGAGATCCTTTGGCAAGTTAGTCTTTTAGCAATTTTATTTTACATTCTCTACACTTTTAGATTGTAATTAGGAGCTTCTTTGTAACTAATCTAGAGAGAGTGTGTGTAATTGAAGTTCATTAATGAAGATTTGGAGCTCTTTCTTGATGTTTAGTGGCTAAAGCTCTTGGATTAGGTTCTCCTTTTGAAGCTAAGTAATGTGATTAGTTCAATTACATGCATGTTTTAGTTTAAATTTCCTACTTGTGCCTTGATTGATTAGTAGATTTTAGATCTAGTTGTGCTAATCTCTCTCATTTCTCATGCTCTATCTCTACACTTGATGCTCGGATAATCTCAATTGATGCTTTGTAGTTTGATTAAGTTCTCTCACATAGCATGCTCTAGAGCCCTTATCTTTGATCTTTTGTAGCTTGATTTTGATGATTTATTGTTAGGGTAGCTAGATGATGATCTATGATCTTAGCCTTTGATTCTCTTTTACTTTGATTTTCATTGTTATATCATCCAATCCAATTAGGCAAGAGATTGTTAATTGGATTGTAGATTTGAAAATTGAATTAGAACATGCATTGTTTGAATTAATTACATACTTAGTGGATTTTGGATTGCCTAGTCTATTATTTTTATTGTTGTTAATTTAAATCTTTATTTGATTTGTTATTTTCATTTATAGATTTTTAGATCTACACGTTACACCACTTGTTTTAAAATCATACACATTTCACACCACATCTTCACCTTAAGTCTTCCATTTCCACCACCATTCATCCATTAGTTTAGTGTAGTTTGTTAGATTAGATTAGACCTTCTTAATTTCATATTTTAGATTGTTAATTAATAGTTTACATTGCATAGTTTAGTAGTTTTAATTGTTTACTTCAATTTTCTATATTAGTTATATCTTAGTTCAATTCTCCTTTAATTGGATTCATTGCTTGTTCCATCCTCGCTTCGTGGGATCGATAATCCGGACTCTTTAGTCCTTTACTACTTGACGACACCGTAGTCTTGCGGTTAAAAGTTGCACATTTAAGTGTCGATCAAGTTCTTGGCGCCATTGCCGGGGAGAGGCATTGGAAAGCTTTGAATTCCATAGAGTTGAACTAATTTTTAGCTTAGTGTACTTTTTATCTTTCCTTTATTTTCCTTGCGGATTCTACACATTATTTGTGTTTGTTTTATAGGGAATTCCTCGCTTTGAGCAAAGGAAAGTGGAAAAGTGCATTGGAGAACTTGAAGATTTTACTTGCTTTCCTAGTTTAGGATTAGTTTGGACATTTATTTACTTTCTTAGTTGGTTGTATTAGGTATTTATCATCAAAGTTGTAATAATTTTGGTTGCGGGTCGGCCCGTGACCCATTTACTTTACTTTACGCACTTTATTTACATTAAGTAGTTTGTTGTTTAGTAGAATTGCAATAAATTTCTTGTAGGGAAGGAGGACGGTTGGACTATACCGTCGCGGCCCCTCACATTCGTACACGGAAATTGGTGTCCGTGGTGTGAGTCGATGACAACCGATTCGTCCCCCGAAATAAATCGGGAGGTTTGCATTTCTTAACCCCCGCGAATCCCTTGCAAGCGGGTTTACTTTGTTGGTTGTTCCTTGCTTTGTAGTGTAATTATTTTTAATATACTTGTAATTTGGTGCACTACTAGTAAAGGGCAAATTACCCCAATAAGATAAGGATTCGGATTTCATCACCGTTTCCTTGCCCTTAGGATTTCATCTTAATTCTCACTTAGTTTAGAACCAATAAACCATAATAAAATTGAGTAGAAACGTGACCTTAGGTTACGAGCTCAATAGGGAAGACCACTGCGGTTGTGCCAATTGTGTGCCTTGGCAGATTTTCTGGTGCCTAAGCAAACCTTGTCCCTTGGCTACCATCTTGCCAAATAGGGAGACAACTTTGTTGTTCGAGGAGTTGGTTTTTAAGAGGAGCCTTCGCCTAGCGCGTCGAGATCCCACCATCTACCTGGGGGTTAACTGGCTAGAATTTCCGTTTCATAGGTTCAGGTTGGAGGCCAGAGTGTCCTCTTCACAGTTAGGAGCTGTCTAGAATTCTTTTAGGTAACCTTAGTTTAAATTAGCTTTTCATTTAGTTTTCAAAATTTTTGTTATGTTGCATTCATTTCATTGAGCAGACCATTGCATTGCTAGGTTAGTCGCAGTTGTATGCGAGTGTGGATACGTGATCAAGGCCGATTAGTGAGGATTGATTACCTTGCTTTACCTGCCCTACCCATAGTACCCACAATGGCTGCCCAAAACCCTCAGCAAAGGACCCTCAATGAACTATTTGCACCATTTTCATCCACTTCACCTAGTTGTATAGTTTTGCCAGAAAATAATGCGGACCAATTTGAAATCCGGCCCGCCACCATCAACATGTTACCAAAATTTCATGGATCTGAGTGTGAGCAGCCCTATATCCATTTGAACAAATTCCTGACCATCTGCCACACATTTAGAAACCAAAATCTGAATAGTGAAGCCGTCAAGCTTAGGTTGTTTCCCCTCTCACTAGAAGATCATGCAGCCGCCTGGCTGAATTCCTTGACTCCAAACTCCATTACCACCTGGGATGAGCTTGTCAAAAAGTTTATGTCCAAATTTTTCTCAGTGAGCAAAACTGAGCAGTTTAGGAGTGCCATCAGGAACTTTAGGGGACGACTCGAGGAAGAGTTTGCCGAAACCTGGGAGAGATTCCATGACCTATTGATCAAATGCCCACATCACGGGATTGACAAAGGAGAGTTGATACATTTCTTTTATAGAGGTCTTACGAACACCCAGCGTATCTTGATTGAATCAATGCACAAAGGAGAATTCATGAATCAGACTGCTGATCAAGCATACGAATTCCTTATCAAGCTTGCGGAAAATTCACAAAATTGGGGCAGTAATAGGAAAGACTTGGAGAGAGATGAGATAGGGATCCAGAAACCTGGAATGTATAACATCAAACAGGACCCTGAGTTGAAAAATGTGATGACCAGTTTAGTTCAGGGAGTGGAAAATTTGAGTAAAAAGATAGGATCTCTGTCTGTAATGTCATACCAACCCACCCCTCAGCAACATGAGCCTACCTTGAGAAGTATGAGTGAACCGCATCATGTTTGTGTGTTATGCGATAGTTGTGAGCATGTGGTTGAGAGTTGCCCTAGTCTGCCATTTGTCAAGGCCGAGCAAGCCAATGCGCTGAATTCCTATGGAAACTTTCGGAAACCAACTGTTAATACTTTCAGTCAGACCTACCACCCAGACAATAGATTCCACCCCAATTTTTCGTATTATCAATCCGAGCCTATTCAGTCCCACGGAGGTAACAACCAGGATTCCAGCCGCAGTATCCTAGGCAGCAATTCCAGCAACCTGTTCAAACCAATCATCCTATGGTTCCTCATCCTCAGCAACCCATACAGCAGAATCAGTTCCAACCACAGAACCAATGTAGGGCACTAGTCCCAGATCAGATGCCTAATTACTCTGCACCAGCACAAGCCCCTCAGCAATCCTCTCATCTGGAGAACCTGTTATCCAAATTCATTCAAATCCAAGAGCAGACTAACCAGGCCCAAAACCAGTCCATTGCAAAACTAGAGGCCCAATTAGGTCAACTCACCTTACAGTTGTCTGAGAGAGAAAATGGCCATTTCCCGAGCCAAACCATTCCTAATCCGAAAGGACAGCCCAATCAGCCTAGAGGCCAATGTTCGATAGAGAGTAATGAGCATGTGAAGGCGATTCATACTCTAAGATCAGGAAAGACTGTTGACAATAGAGTTGAGATGCCTGAAGAGGATCAAAGAGAGAAGATTTTCTTAGGAAAACCAGAGAGTTTGAGGAAAATTATCGAACCCGAGAAAGAGAAATTGAAGAAAGATTTGAAAGAGAATGCAGAAAGAGAAAAGGAGAAAGAGAGAGAAGGACCCATACCAAGAGGAGAACCACAGAGAGAGAGAAGATTCAGAAGCCCATTGTAGTTGAACCATCATCTTTAGAAGTGGTACCTAGAGCACCATTCCCACACCGATTGAAGGAGACTAGGAAGAAGGATCACTTTGAGGGAATCTTAGAAGTTTTCAAAAATGTCCAGATAAACATACCCCTCCTTGATGCCATAAAGCAAATCCCTTCCTACTCCAAGTTTTTGAAAGACCTGACCACTGTCAAGAGGAAAACATCAGTACCCAGAACTACTGTGATGGCAGCCCAAGCATCAGGCTTGATCCAGCAGACCATTGCACCTAAATACAAAGATCCTGGCTGCCCTACCATTACCATTCAGATAGGAGACTCTATCATAGAGAGGTGTCTCCTTGATCTTGGGGCAAGTGTGAATTTACTGCCGTACTCCGTGTACACGCAGTTGGGCCTGGGAGGACTGAAGAAGACTGATATTACCCTCTGTCTTGCTGATAGGTCAGTCAAGTATCCAAAAGGTGTGGTTGAAGATGTGATTGTAAAAGTTAAGGATTTTTATTTTCCAGCTGATTTTGTGGTTTTGGATACAGAACCAGTGGCAGCCCCCGACCGACATATTCCTGTCATTCTTGATCGACCGTTCCTTGCAACATCAGATGCAGTGATTAGATGCAGGAATGGGGTTGTGACACTTAGTTTCGGGAACATAAAGTTGGAGTTGAATGTTTTTCGTAACGGACTCCAAACATCAGACCTAGATGATGATGAGGAAGTGAACATGATTGACACATTAATTGATCAAACAGTTCAATCATCATGTTACACAGATCCGCTGGAGGAATGTCTGGCTCACTTCAATGCCGACATAGACATCGACGGGTCCATATGCGAAGTTAATGCATTATTGGATTCGACCCAGCCGATGGATGTTGGCCAATGGAAGCAGAAAATTGAGCCTATATTTACATCCACCTCTGAATCTATGGTCGCAGAAGAATCAATTATTGTTGAGCCACCCATGTTAGAATTGAAACCATTACCCGAGAATTTAAAGTACGCCTACTTAGGGCCCTCTGCTAGCAACCCAGTAATTATTGCCTCAGACCTTGAGGAAGAGCAGGAAAAAAAATTACTGGATGTGCTGAAAGACCATCAGAGTGCCCTAGGTTGGACCATCTCGGACATTAAAGGAATCAGTCCCTCTATAGTTATGCACCAAATTCATCTGGAAGAAGGTGCCAAACCATCTCGTGAACCACAGAGGCGACTGAATCCGGTCCTAAAGGAAGTAGTGAGGGGAGAAGTAATTAAGCTTTTAGACGCGGGCATTATCTACCCGATTTCTGATAGTCAATGGGTGAGTCCTGTCCAAGTAGTACCCAAGAAATCTGGCGTAACCGTTGTCGCCAACAAGGACAATGAACTGGTCCCAACCCGTGCTCAAACAGGTTGGAGAGTCTGTATTGATTACAGAAAATTGAATTCAATGACCAGGAAGGACCACTTTCCATTACCCTTCATTGATCAGATGTTGGAAAGATTAGCCGGCCATGCTTTCTATTGCTTCTTGGATGGTTATTCAGGGTATAACTAGATCCATATCTCCCCCGAGGACCAAGAGAAGACAACCTTCACCTGTCCTTTTGGCACATTTGCCTATAGGCGTATGCCATTTGGCCTGTGCAACGCACCTGCGACTTTTCAAAGGTGTATGTTGAGCATTTTCTCGGACATGGTGGAGAGATTTTTGGAAGTCTTCATGGATGACTTTTCTGTTTTTGGCTCAAGTTTTAATAGTTGTCTGCACCACTTGACCCTGGTATTGCAAAGATGTAAGGAAAAGAACCTGGTTTTGAACTGGGAAAAGTGTCATTTTATGGTCAAGTCAGGCATTGTTTTGGGTCATATTGTGTCGAGTAAGGGCATTGAAGTAGATAAAGCCAAGATCGACTTGATTGTGAACCTGCCCCCTCCTAAAACTGTACGAGAGGTGAG
This sequence comes from Litsea cubeba, assembly GCA_012931725.1. Taxonomy (NCBI): domain Eukaryota; kingdom Viridiplantae; phylum Streptophyta; class Magnoliopsida; order Laurales; family Lauraceae; genus Litsea; species Litsea cubeba. The sequence goes on from CM022949.1 coordinate 30,844,546, forward strand.
AGCCTTTTTGGGCCACGCAGGTTTCTATCGACGCTTTATCAAGGACTTTAGCAAAATTGCTCGCCCTCTCTGTGATCTTTTGGCCAAAAATGCTAATTTTGATTTTTCTGCTACATGTTTAGAATCATTTGATCGTTTGAAGCGAGAGTTGACATCTGCACCCATTATCCGTCCTCCTGATTGGACGAAACCTTTTGAATTGATGTGCGATGCTTCCAATTATGCTGTCGGAGCTGTACTGGGACAGATGATAGACAAATTGCCTCATGTCATCGACTATGCTAGTAGGACCCTTAATGACGCACAGTTTAACTATACCACCACTGAAAAGGAATTGCTGGCTGTCGTCTTTGCATTGGATAAGTTCAGATCCTATCTCATAGGGTCAAAAGTCATTGTCTTCACTGATCATGCCGCATTAAAATATTTGTTGAGCAAGAAAGATGCTAAAGCTCGGCTGATCAGGTGGATACTGCTTTTGCAAGAATTTGACCTAGAGGTGCGGGATAAGAAGGGGTCTGAAAATGTGGTAGCTGATCATGTTTCGCGTCTGATTGTCGATTCCTCTGAAGACCATCCGATTTTAGAAACCTTCCCAGATGAGCAATTGTTGTTTATTAATAGTAAAACCCCGTGGTATGCAGATATAGTTAACTATCTGGTGACCGGGAAAACACCAAGTAATTGGTAACAAAATGACCAATTCCGCTTCTTGTCGAGGGCTAAATACTATTTTTGGGATGATCCCTATTTGTTTAAACAATGCCCTGACCAAATCATTAGGAGGTGTGTACCCGAGATGGACCAGAAGAGCATACTTGAATTCTGTCATAACCATGCTTGTGGGGGACATTTTTCTAGTAAAAAGACAGCAGCAAAGGTGCTGCAATCTGGATTTATTTGGCCTACCATTTTCAAGGATGCACATGAGCACTGTAAGAACTGTGACCGGTGTCAACAATTAGGAAGGATCTCTAAGAGGAATGAAATGCCCCAACAACCTATCTTGATCGTTGAGTTGTTTGACGTTTGGGGTATCGACTTCATGGGACCATTTCCCATTTCTTTTGGTTATCAATATATTCTTGTTGCTGTTGATTATGTGTCTAAATGGGTAGAGGCCATTCCATGCAAAACCAATAACCACAAGGTTGTGGTTGAATTTTTGAAAAATCAAGTTTTCGCTCGCTTTGGTATACCACGCGCAATCATAAGCGACGGTGGTAAACACTTTTGCAACCGAGTATTTGAAGCTTTAATGGAGAAGTACCACATCACGCACAAAGTTGCCACACCATACCATCCCCAGACTAGCGCGCAAGTAGAAATTTCCAATCGTGAGATCAAGAACATCTTGGAGAAGACAGTCAATCCAAATCGGAAAGACTGGTCTTTACGTTTACATGATGCACTGTGGGCATATCGGACAGCCTTCAAGACACCTATCGGAATGTCTCCGTACAGGTTAGTCTTCGGCAAGGCATGCCACTTGCCGGTTGAGCTAGAACATCGAGCATATTGGGCGATCAAGCGCCTAAACTTTGACTTAGAAAAGGCCGGGGTCCAACGAAAACTGCAGCTTGCTGAACTAGAGGAAATGAAGAATGAATCATATGAATGTGCAAGGAGTTATAAGGCCAGGATCAAAATGTTTCATGATAAGAGAATTCTAAGAAAAGAGTTCCATCTTGGCCAGAAAGTTTTGCTATATAACTCCAGATTGCACTTGTTCCCAGGCAAGCTGAAGTCTCGATGGTCAGGACCCTATGTCGTTCAGACAGTCCATTCCCACGGTGCAGTTGAACCTTTAAATCCCAGAGATGGTAACACCTTTCAAGTGAATGGGCAGAGATTGAAAGAGTATCTTGAGTTTGTGGATCCTGAGAATGTTGTTGAAGAAGGTGCCAAACCATCTTGTGAACCCTGGATAAACTGACCTCATACCATGCTAATTGCGTCTGGCTGAAGACGTTAAACTTAGCGCTTGTTGGGAGGCAACCCAATATACCCGTGTGTCAGCACCCCATGGTGAGAAATTCCAATTTATCTTCCTTGCCCTATTTTATTTATGTTCTGCATAAACATTGGGGACAATGTTTAGGATAGGTTTGGGGGTGAGGCACTGCATCTCATGCATTGCATTTTGCATGTACATAAGTTATTTTATTTTCCATTTATACCAAAAACCCTAAAAATCTGAAAAATTTCCAAAATCACTAAAAATTTGAAAAAAGATTTCAAAAATTGTCCATGGATTTTAGCTTGAAGAGTTGTCATATGTATAAGTCTTAGAAGTTTTTTACACATTTAGCCACATGAATGTAGTCCATGAGAAAAGCAAATCACTTCTGAGAGACCCGAAAGAATCATTAGTGGAGACTAAAACCCATTGACCCATTGAGCCTATCTATATCGGTTTGGGTGAGGACTCTTCTGCACAATTCATGAGTAGAATGAAGAGCTACTCCTAGAGCTTCTTAGTCCAGCACTTTCGATCTCATAAGTGTTATTCCTTGTTCTAACCATAGAGGTGACATCAAAATGCGAAGAAATCTTGACTTGTAGCTTATGATGCATTTTTCGAACTTAGGGGAAGATGATAGGCATTCAAAAAATCAATGGCCAAATTTTGAACTCACCTATTACATTTTATACCCTTAGTAGCCCTCTTGAGCCTATTTTACAAGAAACCTTCTTTCATTTTCCCAAGCCTCATCACCCACATATATATAATCCTTTTTTACCTATTGTTTTTGAGAAGGGTAGGGATATATGAAGAAAGGAAGGATTTGAGCATTAGTGATGAAGACTTCACATGGGCTACCAAATATAGATGTTCTACAAAGGGATGACAAAGGAATAAAGGAATTTGAAAGTTGAAAAAAAAAAGAAAAAAAAAAGAGAGAAAAAAGAAGAAGAAATGAGAACCAAAGGAAAAAAAAAAGAGATTTGAAAAAAAAAAGAAAAAAAAAAGAGATAGAGTGGAATAAAGAACGCAAAGCAAAAGGAAGAAGTGAAGATGTGGAAGACCTTCCTATGAAGACTTGAAGACCCTTACCTTCTCAAGTACACTTAGCCACATTTAACCCTTATCCTACCTATTAACCCTTATCCTACCTATTAACCCTAACCCCATTACAACCTATGAAAGACCTATTGGATCCTAGGAAAGGTTAGGTGCTGAATGAGTGAGAAGTTGAGTGAGCATTTTCACCTTCTATTGGTTATATCTTATTTTTTGAGATCAATCCTTTTATACATAAGCTCCGTTCTTCATCAATTATGTGAGTTCTTAGCCTTGTTCATACTCACATACTGAGAGTTAGTCAGCAAAATCTGTGTGCTTCCATTGTTGAGAGTATGACTTGTAAGGCTGTAGTCAAGGCGAAATGTATTCCGAAGGGGATTAAGGTTGTGTGAGCTTCAACTTGAAGATTGCATGATTATTGGCTAAATACACACACATACACAGTGGGACTTAGGTATTGATTGACATATTTTCAGGAGTTGGCTAGTATTCCTAACTCAGTACTCATTCTTATTAGCTTGCTAGAGACTGTTGGACATCAAAAATATTTTCTTTCCAAAATAAAAAGAATTTTGTGGGATTTATTCGCTGAAAACCCTCACGAGATAAAACTCGTCCACTAGGGGAAACCTAGGGGTTTAAAGGCTTGTTGCACGAGCTAAGTGCAGCCGCGATTCCTGCGAAAGTGAGTTAGGATTTTTACCATATTTTCTTACATATAGTTTAGTTTTTCTTTATAGTTTTTGCTCAGGGACTAGCAAAATGTAGGTTTGGGGTGTGATGAGTGTTAAATATTGCATATTTTACCCCTCATTAGTTCGGATTTTATCAGCATCTCATATGCATATCATTTGCTTTACACAGAGATTTTATCATTCTATCACATTAAACGGATTATCGGATTATCATGTATAAATCCGATTATTTATAGCGCATTTTTATGTAATTTCTCTTGTGTAGGTGGACCCCGCGACTACCCCAACCCTCCGGCTAATGTCCCAAGACATCATTAGTGTTGAAGAATTCCAAAATAAGATGAGAAGAAGTCATTTTCCAACACAAATGAATGGTTGGTGTATTGGTTAGAGTTTTGGTTTGTATGAAATAGATTATGGGTTTAAATCCCAATAATTATATATTTTTTTACATAGAAGATATTTCATCCAACTCTAACCTCTCCACCAATCAAAGCTTGCCATGGCACAAATCCATGTGAAAGGATATGAGCCAATCAAAAGCCTCCAAAATGAAGGACCACAAAAAGCAAAAAGCACATATGCTTTTGGAAGGAAAGTTTATTGCAACCAATCAAATTGAAGCAATCCATGTGAAAGCAAAAGAGCCAATCAAAAGCCTTCAAGTTGCAACCAATCAAATGGAAGCAATCCTTGTGAATGAAAATGAGCCAATCAAATGTCTTCAAAGTTTCTATAAATTGGAATGTTTTTGTAGAGAATGGGAGATCCTTTGGCAAGTTAGTCTTTTAGCAATTTTATTTTACCTTCTCTACACTTTTAGATTGTAATTAGGAGCTTCTTTGTAACTAATCTAGAGAGAGTGTGTGTAATTGAAGTTCATTAATGAAGATTTGGAGCTCTTTCTTGATGTTTAGTGGCTAAAGCTCTTGGATTAGGTTCTCCTTTTGAAGCTAAGTAATGTGATTAGTTCAATTACATGCATGTTTTAGTTTAAATTTTCTACTTGTGCCTTGATTGATTAGTAGATTTTAGATCTAGTTGTGCTAATCTCTCTCATTTCTCATGCTCTATCTCTACACTTGATGCTGGGATAATCTCAATTGATGCTTTGTAGTTTGATTAAGTTCTCTCACATAGCATGCTCTAGAGCCCTTATCTTTGATCTTTTGTAGCTTGATTTTGATGATTTATTGTTAGGGTAGTTAGATGATGATCTATGATCTTAGCCTTTGATTTTCTTTTACTTTGATTTTCATTGTTATATCATCCAATCCAATTAGGCAAGAGATTGTTAATTGGATTGTAGATTTGGAAATTGAATCAGAACATGCATTGTTTGAATTAATTACATACTTAGTGGATTTTGGATTGCCTAGTCTATTATTTTTATTGTTGTTAATTTAAATCTTTATTTGATTTGTTATTTTCATTTATAGATTTTTAGATCTACACTTTACACCACTTGTTTTAAAATCATACACATTTCACACCACATCTTCACCTTAAGTCTTCCATTTCCACCACCATTCATCCATTAGTTTAGTGTAGCTTGTTAGATTAGATTAGACCTTGTTAATTTTATATTTTAGATTGTTAATTAATAGTTTACATTGCATAGTTTAGTAGTTTTAATTGTTTACTTCAATTTTCTATATTAGCTATATCTTAGTTCAATTCTCCTTTAATTGGATTCATTGCTTGTTCCATCCTCTCTTCGTGGGATCGATAATCCGGACTCTTTAGTCCTTTACTACTTGACGACACCGTAGTCTTGCGGTTAAAAGTTGCACATTTAAGTGTCGATCAGTTTGGATGTGTGGTGAATTAAAGTAAAGTGAGGTGAAGTTTCAAATTAAAAGAGAATAAAATTAGAGGGTATGATGGTCTTTTATTTTTAGTTGTTTGATAGATAGTCATTTTGACTTTTTGTATAAAAAGATGATTTTTTTTTTGTCATTTAGTGGAGAAAGAATGTTGCTTCTTTTTTTTACTTTTTTTTTTAAAGAATGAGGAAAATTTGAATTTATGTACCTTTGATATAACCCATTCTCTTTTCTTATCTAGATAATAAAGGTTTTACTTCACTTTTAACTTTACTAGTGAATTGCCAAACACGCTCAATTGAAACCCGATCCGCCAGACTGAAATAAAAATAATGATACATTCTAAGTCATTAAACTTGAGGGCTATAGATAAAGTAGTTAGGAAGATCTTATGAACCTGAAATTTCCCCAATATTTAAAATATAATTAGCTTTATATTGTTGTTGAAAAGGATGTTATCATGACATAGTTAAGAACATCTTGGATACTCAATTTACCTCCTTTCAAAATCTTCGTAAACAACAAAAAAGAAAATCGTAGCGTGAAAAAAACGACTTTAATTTTAATAAAATTTATAATTTTATAAATGAACATCGATTAAAATAAATGAAAAAAAGTGAGGAAGAAATTAAACACGAAGTCGCATCCTTCAATGTTATTGGGGCTGGTTTCGTTGTGGCCCTCTGTGATTAGGTTTCACACTTCCACCCCTCTTTCCTCACAAGCTCCTTACCTGGAGCACAACGTTCAACTTGCCTTTTCTAGTGTACAAACTACAAAAGAAGGTGATTACATTTAGATCTTTCGATCTCACCTTTTCATTGATTAACATGGCTCTAGATGGAACTCACAAGAGCGTGGGCAAATAGCTTGCTAGTATATATACATATAGCTTTAAACCTTGGGACCTACGAGGGATTATTTGATTTTCTAGAGCTATTGAGCGATTATAATAAAGAGAAAGCTCTAGAAGGTTTTTATTGCTTCTACTCTTTTATAGAAGATAGTTCATATTGGTTGACAAGGTGTGACGAGATCAAGTAAGAGAAACGGTGCACGGCAGGAAAGTCGTGGCAGCGGAAAGTTATGGAAGAGCAATTACAGTCCTTAGGTCGAGGTACTAACTAAGGTAAATGAGTTCTCCCTAAAATAGGATTTCCACGTTAAATATTATGTCTGCCTTCTTGTGGTGTGTGAGTAATAAATTGATTAGATTGCTAGTTCTATCTTGTTTATTTGGTTAAGTCCGCTACATTGGTTATTGGAACTAGCATCCGTTCTGATAACTCGAAACTTTCAAATATTATATTAAATCTATGATGCGCGATCCAACGTATTCCGCTCGGATACCATTTGTAACAATTCAGGCATACTATCAACATGATATTGTTCGCTTTGATCCATAGATTTCAACTCAATTTTGCCGCACAAATTTAAAGGTCCTCTTGTGGAGTTAGCTTCATGTCACTCATATATACCTGAGATCAGATGTGTTTTCGATTTGGGACTTGTGTACCACTGTATACTCAGTCCTTTAGAGTTTTCCCTGCCCTCTCTCTATGAGGATGCTCGCCGGACCTAACACTCTTCTATAGGAGGGCCACAGGCGTAATATGATAAATCTCATAAAATAGTAAACTCTTATAAATAAAAACCTCATATTTATATAAATTATCATTCTTATGGTGGGCTTACCGTGGGCCAACTCTTACTTGAGTGCAAGTTACAGCGAATTGATACTGAAGAGTGATATTTTTTAACAGTTCAGATTTTATTAATTGAGCCCCGTAAAATCATTTCATCACCAAATTGTCTTAATTATGGGAATCATTCTAGCTTGTGTTTTTTTTTTATTTGACCACATAATTTTATTCCCTCCCCCCTTCCTCCCCTAATTTTATTTTCATTCCCTCCTCCAACCCATCACGAAAACGAATAGGCGAGGATGATTTGACCCTTAATCCTATTTTATCTCATCCAATCAAACAGGTAGTTAAGTATCAAACAAATTAAGCTTAAATTTTCTTACTATGGCAAGTAAGACATCACAAGCAAACTATTTCAATTGGTCAGAAGTTCAAGTGGTCTGAATTGAAAATATTGGTCGAATGGGAGCCTGAGTTTGGATTCTCCAAAAAGGTTTTTGATTCTTTCCTTGTCCAACTCTATTGTTTGAACATTATCATTGCTGTCTTTCTAGGAACATTCTCTTCACGTAATTGAGTTTTTCAACTACATGACTACATCTACAACTACATCTACATGTACATCTACATGTGAGAGTAGAGTCATATTTATATAAATTCTGTATTTTCAAACGTCGGCCACCTGCTTGAAGAAGAAAAGAGATGTAGGTGATTGATTGACTGATTGATGGGAAAAACAGATAATCCCCACATGCAAAATCAAACCGTAGGTTTTTTTTAGGGTTTAGTTTAGCTGTAAATTCTAGGGTTGTGTACTGTTTATCTTGATCTTGGCAGGCAGGAAGTTTCAGGTGGTCCAGAAGGTTGACTTTTGGACAAAGAAAGTGTAGGATGATTTGGCCTTTGACAGGTTCCTTCACAAATCACAAGGATAGAGTTTTTATTGGTTTAAGCTGGTAGTCATCACATATGCCCTCCATTGATTTGGCCACGTGAAGATAATCTTAGCCATCCATGGTGTGGGGCCCACCAAGGTGGGCCAAATGCGAAAAGAACTCTACGTTACTTGTACCCCTAAAAATTTGACATTCCAAGGGCTCACTTGATGAATGAAACTTAGGTGGGCCTGGGCAATATTTGGCTTAGTCCAGATTTACCTGGATTGCATTCAAGTCTGAACTGAAAGTCTGAATCCATCCCCAAGTGAGAGTATCGATGTGTTTTTTTTTTAATATCTTCCCTTCTACAGGGAAGATTCTAACTCACAACACTCTCACCCTTCCCAACAAGACAAGCTGAACCACAACCAAGAATGGTGGCATCAATATTGTATTAGCTATATTTATGATTGAATCATTTATTTAACTGTACCCAGGGGGCCGTTTGTTTAGGGGTATTTCTGTTTCCTCTTCTCTGAAATTCCAGACAGCAATGCAGTTCCATCTATGAAAATTCTTAGATTCTTGTTTCAAGAGTGAGAATTTACAAAGCTAATCTTATGAATGTCACTTTTGGCATGTAAAATCCTCATAAATTCAACAATCTAAGTTCTCACTTAGAATTTTCAAAACTGTCCCTAAAAAGGTCTCCAGCTAGGAACTATCTGTTTATAAGCGATGGCTTACATCCATCATATAAAGATGAATGCATCTCAAATTTGTTTGAATCTTAGTTGTTAGATGAAGTTGGAAGTGTTCCAATTTGAATAATAAACCCACATGCTTACGAAACTTAGATGTGAGTCAAATTTGTTTTAGCATTAATCCATAGAGACAGGTGGCAAGTGTGATTTTGGTCAAGCACATGTGAGGGGTTTCACATTAATAATAATGAAGTGATTAGCCAAGTTAATTAGCCTCATAAGCTAACTTGTTCCATGCACTTCCATCAAATTATTAACTAACATAGTATATATGTTTGCAAACACATGAATATATATAAAATGTAATTCGGGTTTTTTCAAAATTCAAAGTAAATCTCCTAAACTCTCCAATCAAGAATTCCTTTGATTGGAGGGAAGAGCATAAAGTCAGTGATCCCACTTGATAGGTGTGATTGGGTTAATATTAATTATCCTTTCATTATTTTATATATTGAAAAATACATTTTATAATTATCTTTTATATTTCTAAACGCGGAGAATCAATTGTGTTTGGTGGATTTTATTTCTTATATTCTATTAATAATACATAAATCAGTCCAAATTAACCGGAACCAATAGTTCTAATCCTTAACCAAATGGGATTAAAACTTAAAAGACTCCTTAATTACCCTCTTAAAATTCAAACAAAACCACTGCCATATGGCAAATGGCAAACCCAACACTAACACAAGCAGGTCGGTAGCGGACTAGTTTTAACCTGACCCAATGTGGACGGCAAAACACTTTTAAACTATTACAAGGGTAAAAGACCAAATTACCCCTAGAGGGGTATAGACTAGAGGCCAGAGGGCAAGCTAAATGATGGGCACTGGGCAGGAGATGGAAGACATTGAGACTATTCTGGAGCCGTTTTCTCTATTGTGCCCTTTTCGTGTTATGGGCTTTTTCGTGATGATGACGACGTTGGCGTTCCTTAGTCAAAGCTGCCCTGTGTAATTATTTCCAGAAGATCTCCAGCTCGTGATCAGAATTTTCCTTGTAGCGACCACACAAGAGAGAGAAAGATAGAGAGAGAGAGGAGGTGGGGGTGGGGGGGTTAAGTCAAGGGTCGGAATTTACAGAGGGAAAGAGAGAGTGTGAATTGAAGGATTTCCTTCCCTATTTAAGCCACACCAGGTCCAACGACGTGGAGATTTTTGGGAAGCTGTACAAACCAAAAGGGTGCAAGAAAACTGAGTTTTGGGGTGTTTTTGAAGAAGAGACCCAGAAAGGAAGATCCTCCATTTTTTTGTAGGATTTTGCTCTTGGGTTGTTGAAAGAGAAGAGAGGAAGGAGGATCGCAGAAGCTCCTTTTTTGTGCCTGAGAGAAGAAAGGAAGAGCGCCCCAGAAGCTTAAAGCAGCTTAAAACGGAGTTGAGAAGCTCAAAGGTCTGAAAAACTGCAATATTTTCATCTTTGAGAGGGAAGAAGTGGGTGTTGGATACTATATAACTGGAAGGTTTTTTGGGTTAAGGATTTTGGTGGGTGAAGAGGCAAACATGAGTAGCTTTGAAAGGAATGGAAGTGTTAGACAGTACATAAGGTCTAAGGTCCCTCGTTTAAGATGGACTCCTGATCTTCATCAATGTTTTCTTCAAGCCATTGAGATGCTCGGAGGGCAAGATAGTAAGTTTTTCATTCTTCTCTTGTTGAGTACTTTTGCTGCGTTTTCTTGTCTCTTCTTAAGTTTTTTACTTCGTTCTCTTTTTGGCTTCTTTTGTCTTCTGTTTCAATCCTTTCCTTCAATTGCTGATAATGTTGTTTATGTTATTCATTTTTCTCTAGAGGCCACACCTAAGCTTGTTCTTCAGCTCATGAATGTGAGGGGACTAACAATCTCCCATATCAAAAGCCATCTTCAGGTTTACATTTCTTTTCTTTTCTTTTCTTTCTAACTTGAAATCTTTCATGGGTTTGCATATTTTGAAGTTTTAGATTCTCACTGGGATTTTCATTGTTGATTCTTATCAGATGTACAGAAGCGTGAAGAATGACATTAGAAGGCAAAGAGGTCTGTTCCCTTTCTCGATTTTAGTTAAAAAATCAACACACTTGTCTTCTCTTGTTAAACAAATAAGAAAACCCATATAAGTTTTTTTTTTTTTTTTTGTTAAACAACACAATGTTTTGTATTAACCTTCAAAATAATAATTTTTTTTAATAACAAATAGAAGATCAACTTGTATGTAGTTTTTTTCTATTTTAATAACATATTCTATTGTTACCAAGAACTAACATATTTTATAACAGGTATTCTATCCTCCCAACAAAGAAAATCCTCCTCTAATGACTATGATGGTGAGATAGACGAAGAGATCCATGCTGGTTCATCTCAATCTTCAAAGCCCAACAAAGATTCACATTATCATTCCATGTTCCATTCTCCACCTTCAAAAAGGTTTAGCTTAAGATTTTTGCTTTTGTTTGTTTTGTTCTTTAAAAGTTCTTTGCTCCTTTTCTCATAAATTCTCAATTAAATATTTTTTATTGTTTTTGTCAGACCTTGCTTAGACATCAATTCCATGCCCATCAGTCTGCATTCCAGCAAGAGAGAATTTGGATATCCGTACTGCTTTTATGGTCATATTCAATCTGCAGTAGAGAGAGAGGAAACAGAAGAGAATGGGTTGCTATTTCAGAAAAAAGATGCTGAGAAAACAGAGACGTTTGCAGATATTTCTAATCTAAAAGCATTGGGATATACAATGGCGGGGGAATCTGACTTATTCAAGGTACAAAGAAAAGGAATTCTCTGCTGCCTTTTAGGACTTGGACTTTTATTCCTTTCTGTTTCTAGCATTTTGTTATCCATCTTCCTTCTTGTTTTATATGGGAATGCTTGATATTCCAAGATTTTGCATGAATGAGACACTTCTTAGACACCGACTTTTATACATGTGATCGAGTAAAGAAAATGAGAGAACACATGTTTAATGTTCGGGAGTTGAAAGCCACTTTTCTTCTTTGGTTTGTTATTAGACTATGTTCTATATAAATTTTAGAGTGCAAGTTACACATTAGACACTTGACATTTTCTTTTGATAACTCTTTAAATAAGAGAAATCATCATCATCATCAGAATCTCAATTGTTTTCCCAATTATTGGGTTTTGGTTTGTGAGTTCTACTTCTTCCCTTCACTACTATTTGAAGTCATCTTCTAACTTTACAAATGGGTCCCAATCGCATTTCTTAATTTCTTTTTTGGTACCGTTTTTATTTTTATTTTTATCTTTTTTTGTTGGTGGGATGTACCAGGTATTTTTTAGGATCCATTTGCTTGATGTAATTGAATGCCTAATAATTCAGGGTAAAATGGGTTTCAAAGAAGGAATCGATGAATTGAGGGTTAAGGGTATAAGGTGGGACCTTACTTTCCTGGGATTTATTTTACCAAGGCATTGAATTCATTTTTCAAGGAAGGGGAGATTATTAATTTGATGGTCATTTGTAAATCTTTATTTTATTTTAAATTTTAGCTACTTTTATTGAAATCATCATCATCATTATTATGAAAGCCTTGCCCCATCTATGTTGGGGTCAGGGACATGAATTCTTTGTCATATGGGAAAAAAGCCTAGTCCCATCTATGTTATGTTAGGTCTGGTACATGAATTCTATTTTGCCATTCTAGTCCATCCTGAGCTAAATCCTTGAAATACATTTTCTAAAATTCCTGGTAGTTCAATTAGATGCAAGACACTGCCCTTAATGTACTTATTTCTATGAGACCAAAATACTTCACAATGGGAAATATATAGTGTCATATTCAACACTTCCTGTTTTATTTTGTATGTAAAATCCGTGTCCTTTCCATATCCATGCCATTTGATATCATAGATTAGCATCCCCATTACATGCTATATCAAGGAAGGACTAAGGTCTCGCCTGTGTATTAATTACTACCGTGAATACAACAATAACACACAAGTGATAAAGTTAATGATTGTATTGCTAGCGTGATGGTTTGGGCATTCTTGCTGGAGAAGTAGCAGGATGGCAATTGTGAGGGTCTACCTACCAAGTAAAAGAATGAATAAAAAACAAAGGAAAGAAAACAGTGTGAGTATGAGATTTGTGATGTAATGGTTATTTAGTAGAATATAATTAAGATGATTGATTAGCAATTTTAAGGGAATTTGTAATTCTAGTTTTTATTTGTTTTGCAGTGTTAATATTAAAAACAACTAATTTAATGAAGTTTATTTTAGACGGTCTTGAATGAAGAAGATGATCCATCCATCAGTATGGGTTTCCAATATATATACAGGAGTAGTAATAAATATAATAACTATTTAGAATGGCCAGGTTACTATATTGCAATTAGCAGCATATATAGCCCATTGGGACCATTGAGAAACCTATGATGCCAGCCTCCCAATAAGTTGGCATTCATCATATTCTACTTAAATCATTAGGTTGATCTTGCAGAAACACAAAAGCATGCATTCAACTGAGTGCTAAGCTGAGATTTGTTTGATTTAAAAGCCCTTTAAATTATGGGTCAGGATAATTAATCTCTCTCTCTCTCTCTCTCTCTCTCTCTCTCTCTCTTTTATGTGTTCATTTTGTCAAAATAGCTCAATAATTTCCGGTATTTGCAGATTGCTAATGTAGATGATCTACAACACACACCAACAAGGAAGCACAACCATGAGGAGAGGCATGACTTTCAATCATTTTTGTTGCAATCACTAAACAAAGAGCATGGCAAAGACGAGGAAGGAGTTGATGACTTGTCGTTATCCCTATCGTTCAATCCTATACAAAGGAGTAATACACCATCAATGAGTGAAAACAGTGAGGGAATTTCTTCTCTCTCGAAGTCAGATTTTAAAGAATGCTCGGGTTCTACACGTAGTAATATTAATCTGGATCTGTCCATCTCGGTTTATGATTCTTATCATGACATCATGTAAATAGCATTTGTATCCTGTGAGATTTTTTTTTCTTTTGCCTTCTGTATTTCAGCTTAATTCCTTAGTTTATTCCTTCATTTCTAGTGATGGTTCTTGTTTTTTTTTTTTTTTTTGGTAGAAAAGTGATGGTTCTTGTCTATGATGCACTGATACTTCAAAATGGGCAACGTATCGTGTCGTATACGCCGTGTCACTATGATGTCTATGGCGTGTCCCTACCGTATTCATGCCGTATCTGGGGCATCATAGATTCTTGTTGTATCTTAGTTATATGAACTTCTTGTTGTTCACACTGATATTTTAGCTACTTTCAAGATTCACACTGTGATTGTGGGAGATGAACTTTAAAATTTATGTTTTTATATAGGGATTTTGACTGTTTGACTGCCCTTAGATATGACTTTTCCCTAAGAATAGTACGAAGTTTAACTATTTCTCGTTATTCATATATAATGGTGCGATATTGCATGGCTCTAAATTATTGCACAAGGCGATATGTGCGATATCACATGGACCTAGGATATTGAACAATAAAATGTGTGTGATATCACACGATCCTAAGATATTGCACGAACAACTCTGCCGGAAGTATTTAAACTTAGATTGTTCATGGGCAAATGTCAAGTCTAAAGGCAGTTGTATGGATAATATTCTTTTATATATACTTTGCTCCCTTTAGGAATATAAGAAAGATGGGAAAGTTTTCAGCTGTGTAGAGTTATGTAAATATGAAAGAGTGAAAGTACTAAATAATTAAAAGTTGTGTGCTAAATTTTAAAGTATTGTGATCCTTTTTATATCAAAACTCAAAAGATATTTGAACAAAAGAATTAATCCTTTTTTTTTGTAAAAACTAATATAAAATAAATATTTTCAGTAAGTTAGATCATACCTAGTAGGCGTTGTATATGTTACGCCCAATCTATTTTGACATGAGGTTGTGGTGGCAGTTGCTCCCGTCGGACTTATTAGGTATATCTCTACAACTTGGATGAAAATCTTTGGTCTGCCTCTAAAATAGAATTTTAAGTCTGTCTCCAAAACTCACATAAAAATTCTAGATTTGTCCATGAAACCCTACTACATATTTGGGTCCACCTCCCTCAAACAAAAATCTTGGATCTGCCACTATTCACTGTGAGACCCGTGTTCTTTTCACCATAAACTCCTATGTATTTAATTCTTATATATTTGAATGCAAATGGATAGTCCCTAAAAGACCCTCAAGCTATACTCAGCTGATGAAGACCATGAGTGTGAGTTAGAGTGCCTGAAATCTAGTTCCCAATGTACAGAAGGAAAAAAAAGGGCCCCTAAAAATTAATGTACTGGTAGGATGAGAAAAGGACAAAATCTCTCTTCTACTCAATCCAGGCAGTATAAAAGCTATTACCAACAATCTCAACCTAAAGTTACCAAGATACTGTGCAAAAGCAATGGTGAAGGAAATAAAACTGTGCCTAACATCAAAAGACACATGGGTGTATTGATAGGCAAAATATCATGAGGCCTTTAAAGCATGCCCTAATGTGAGTCAGGCCCAAGTGTCCAGGCATTGTGCATGAAAAACTGATTGCACAATAAGCGTTTGTCGCTAACACACAAACTCAGCCCACACACAGCACATTAACTACATACACTATAATGTTAAAAAAAATGCAGTATATAATTAAACATTATAAACACTTGAGAACATTAATTCCTCATTAAGTATGTACCTGACCGACCCATCGAATCCGTCGGCCCCAAAGAAAGGCCCATGGCCAGATGTTTTGGGCCTGGTCTTTCATGAAGGCAATTTGGAACATGATCCATACAATCAACAGAAGAGATCCAATGTAAATTGGTAAGTTGTTCCACACATTCCATTTATTATTGTACATAGAAAGTTTGTAATTTCATAATGTAGATTTTGATTCATTTACATGTATATAGACACTAATATTACACTTGGAGGCTTCTTCCTTGGCCTCCTGGCACATTGGACACTCAGATTATCAACCAATAAGATGTCACCCTTCTGCCACCTCAGATTGATGAAGGATCTCCTCTAAGATGTTCTTGTAGGTATCAACTGCCTCCACTGGAAAAGGGCTTCCATCACTGAAACTGACTTCCATATCTCTCTCATTGTCAGTGTAGCCCAAGATAGTATTGAACCAAACTCTCTTTCCTCCCAATTCCCTGATGGGATTCATGGGTCCGTATATAAACTCAGTACTTCCATCCTCTTTAAACACAACTGATCGAGTCACAACTCACAAGCTATCTTGACTCGAGCCCTACCAATCAACCAACTTAACTGATTAGTTTGGTCTGTTTTTTAACCTGCAATGGCACAACATAATGAACATTGTTTTAAAACTGATCAGTGTGGTTCAGCCAAAGTGCATACTCTGATTCGACTTGGTCGTCGATTTGAAGAAGACATTTCCATGTTTTGCTTGCAATGGCAACTGAATCTTCATCTTTTCGGGTCTTAATGCGGAAAATGCTTCCAGTTTCTGATAGTCTTATTACGAAATCTGGCACCATTTCCTCCATCTTCTCTACTATGATGTGGCTGGGGACTATTGATATCTCTCCACCTTCTGGAGATGGATTGGAACAGCAGAAGAAGATCTTGGAAGGAAATTCCTTTAGCTGCGTCCATAAAGAATTTGAAATTTGTGTCACTTTGTGTATTGTATTTGCAATTAGATGAACTGACCAGGGGTGCAACACCCATATGAACCTGCATGACCTGACCCAACCTGACCAATAATGAAGTTCAAGTTTGGCTTGGGTCTGGCCCTCTGGGTCAGGCTTTTAGGTTTATATATAGTATAATGCATTTTGAATTTGGGTTGACTGCATTTGGGCTTTGGGCACCTGAGTTCTGGAGGCCTATGTTTGATGTTGTACTGTATGATGCCCATTTGTTTCGGGGAATTGAAACTTCAGGGGCGGTTGTTTGCAAGAATTTGTGAAGAAACTTCTTGTGAATATCCTTATTTGGTTCGTGTGTTTTCAGAGATTCAGCTCTGTGGACTGTCCTTTTTGGCTTGCATAATTTTCTAAATTTATAGATATATACAGCTTTCAAAATATTGATCGGAATGGAGAAGCAGAATTCATGTAGCCGACTCTAACATAGTTAGGACAAGGCTTTGATGATGACGACGACGATGATATAGCTTTTAAAATACTTAGAGGCCTTTGAGCATTTATGAATCCAGCTGGAGGAGCAACATTTGAAATTCTCTTGTATCTCCCAAACAAGAACTCACATATATCCTCTAAACAAACTGGCCCTAAGAAATGTATTCTAAAAGTAGATAAAAATTAAGAAATAAATGTCAAGACTTATAAATGTCCATCAAATAGTCTCTCTTTTAATGAAAATGAAATAAGGGGAGATGAAACATAAATACTCAATGATGACCCTAGTAACAGAATCATAGAAAAATCAGGCACAATCAACATCTTATATCCTTCAGTACCCTTTACCTGTTTAACATTCATATTCTTAGAACCCATTTCACCATGAATGCCTAGGAATTCAAATTCCTTGCAAACAAATGGCCATCAATGAAAATCATCTAACTTGGCCCTTTAATACCAGTAATCTGATTGAACCTAAAACCTCAAGATTGTAATAATGAATTATCTTGGACAAACTGTCTTTAGCCTAGTTACACTGAAGCAAGGAATTTACAATTCAGCTGAGAGAGAGAAAGAACCAACCAGAGACATCTCGTGATGAAAATTGTTGAGGTGAGGCAGCTGGGAGGACGGTCCCACCCAAAACCTCCTCTTCTTCCTACTAAACCCATCTCTCTCTCTCTCTCAAATAACAATGGTTGACAATGATTAAGGGGCTTCATGTTTGATAAGTTTTATATTAAAATCTCTTTTGGGTTGCGAGCTACACTTCCGATAATAAGCATGTCATGTGTCACACTTTAACATAATATGAGATTGGCGTACTCCACCGTATCCCATCCCCTTGAGATATATTTTCATATTTTTCAATTCAACAAGAGTAGGTCCCACAATCTAATTGAACAAGTGGAGCCCATTTATACAAACATAAAATACGAGGATATGTCATTAGAGGGGATCAAATTCATCTTGAATGGCCTAAATTATCTCTAGGTGAGTTCCATGATGGAGTTACAATAGGGGACGTGGACTCCAATGATAATGGCATAATGTCTTTGTCCTATAAGGTGGAAAAACCAATGTATGAAAGACCTTGGAAGCTCCTATACTATGTATATAGAAAATTAAGAAAGATGACAATATGCCTCTTTATATTTAATACAGTTTGATATGGGTATGTATAGGTATGCCAGAAGCCTAGAATGATGTGGACATGACATCCTTTCTTCATTTGCTGGATCAAAGCCTTTTAATAATGTTTAGGATCCAGGGTTTGATCCCTGGAGTGGTAGCTTTCTTTCAGAGTTTCTGGCCACAAGGCCAGACAAGCAAGTAAAAAAAAAAAACAACACATGTCTAGGATCATTAATCTAAGCAATACAGATGGCTAAGACCATAAATCTAAGGCATCGTTCGGGTCAGGTCTGAAATGTCTACTGTTACCAGTAGGGGTGTTCATGGGCCAGGTAGAGCTGACCTGGAGATCAGGACCCTAAAAAATTAGTACATGGGCCCAGAATGGGTGGAAAGCCTAGAGATTTGCAAGCCCAGCACATTTATTTATCAGTTTTTAATACAGGCACACTATAGTGCAATGGCCAGAAAGCCAGGCCCAGGCCGAGTTCCTTTTGCAAAATACATAAACCTCATTGTGTTAAATATGTCAGGCTAGAATGGGCCTTATGCAAGCATAGGCCAAGGACCAAACTACTAAATAACCGGGCCAGAATGTTTAACCCAGATACGGTCAACGCCACACGCATATGGATGGGTTATACACTTATACACTTACACCAGACATGATCAGCTGATATGGGCTCTGCAACTGCAACCTTAGTTTGCACTAAACTAATCTATATTAAGATATGACTTGGTATGCTGTGACCTATTAACAAGTTGAGCATTTTTAATTATGACATGGACATGCACCATTGTTAAGATTTTGTGATAATCTCAAACCACCACCACCCCTTTACATTCATTCAAAAACTCAAATAGGCAGTGTAAAGATCCCTGAAAGTTATGAATGCACCTAGCGCCCTCTTGTCAATGAGGGCCACAAATAGTGCTGCCTATGAACTGGTCCCAGGGTCAGGAAACCTTTATTAAGTTTTGGCAGGCCTACTCACTTGGTCAAATTTTACCCAAGTCTGTCAATCATTTAGGCCAAACATGCATTAAAAGAAAATGTACAACGGTTAGGAAAGCCATCAAACAGACCACATGGAATGCATTAATAGCTGTCAGTTGCTTGATGCAACCACAATGTCCCAAAACATAGTATGAAGCTTAGCATAGTAAAAGTGCCATTACTGAACCAACCCACAGTGCTAGTCAAGCTGAGAAGCTCAGAGGCAGTTCAGTTAAATAAGCACCAACTAGGTTATCCAGTAGAACAAGACGACCGCCTTTACCTTCAGTTATGGCATCAGGTACTGGTGGCCAATGCGTTCGACTGTAGCAAACTTGTTCTGGTGACAACAGGAACAAATCTTCAATAATCAGATTAGGCATGGCCCAAACTAAGTGTGAAGAGGATCTCTGAGAATTTCAGTGCACATGGAAACATAAATAACCAGGCAACTTCAGCAGCAACTGCTTTGTCATGGTTAAATCTTGTTAGAATGCACTTGAGAATACCATTGGATGTCATGTTGTCGTTTCTAACTCCTCCCTTTTGCGGTTTTAGCATCTGCAGCCAATGCCTTGACACAGAGCCGTGGCTTGGTGGTGAAAAGGTTACATGGAAGAACTGAGATTGCAACCACTGATGACCCAATGGGTACCCCAGAAATAGGTAATAATTCGACAAGCACAGCAAGCTGGAATTTTGTAGTTACAAAAACATCAGAAATGTGATTATTATTACAAGCTAAGCAGGAGAGTCTCTGGAAAATAAACATAGAAGGCCAAGCAGTTTATCTCTTAAATTAATGCAGAAAGATTATCAGGATGGGAAACAAATGGGTTTTATGGCATTTTGTTCTAAATGAATCAAGAAATTTATATTTCTTAGGTTATTAACTGGAAAATTACACCAGGATGTAAAATATTTTTTTTAAAAAAAAAAACATGATCCTCAACCTGCCGCCTTGGGCCTTGAGCCTTGAGCATGTAAAGTGGTTTCATGATTTGGTATTCTAGATTTCTACTCCCTTATATGATTGAACTCGCTGTGTGCAAATGATGCCCCTTACCCTTCCACCATAGCCCATAAATTCATTGATCAATTGTATCCATGCATAAATAACGGGTGCAGGTAGTTCAGGTTATTAATGAAATGGGAGTACAAGCCTCAGGCTATCTCCAATAAACTAACTCGGTCGCATCAATAACACCATATCTTGAGTACCCACTCAAAATCCAGACTCCTCTCGAGGAGTATTTCAATTACATTGTTCTCGAGGCCCGGTTTGGCCTAGGGATGGCAACCGATCAGGTTAAACAGGTGACCCACCCTGACCCACCTCCATCAGGGGCAGTCTTGGCAGTGGTTTTTTGTTTAATGGCGAGTGTAGGTTTATAGATTTTGCCCAAGCCAGTTTAGAGGCGGCAGCCTTGGGTTTCTGGCTGCCCTGTCCTGCCCTGTTTATAAAACACTAACATATTTCTTAACAGATTATGATACAAGTAACCTGTGTACTGCATTTGGTAGAGGACATCTGAAAAATTGGAATGATAGGTTGTGTTTGAGTTGTCCCTTATGCAAGAGAAAATATATAGTCTGAGTTCTATATTATATTACTACTTAAAAAAATCAGTATCACACCTGACCCAATCCATGCACGCCATGCACTGGTTTGGTAATCACAAATCAATTACACATCACAAGTTGGGTAAGGTATGGGGAAGGGTAAGTGTGAGTCAGGGCAGGTTCGGGTTTAGACCAACCCCTTGCCATCCCTGGTTCAGCATCAGATGCCAAACCAATTGTTACACATGTAAACATTTAAGGGCTGAGAATGAATACATGGCATCAGGCCGATGATCATGTATTTACCCAAAAGATGAAATCTCAAATGAAACAACAATTAGTCATTAGTGGGTTGCTACCTCTGGGGACTTAAGATCTACAACAGAATCTGCTGCAACTTCATGAAATGCTCCAGCCACAATGCTAAAACATTGATTTCGGTCTAACAATGATGATTCTTTGGAGTCACATGAGGTATTTTTCGTAGTCTTCATCTCTGCTTTCTCATCAATGCCTCTACGGTTATAACCAACTGCAAACTATATGGTAAAGCAAAAAAGTGTTGTCTATACAGTCAGGTAGTTAGAATTTGCAACTGAAATAAAGCCTGTCATAATTACAAAATCACTTCAAATGTACAGATCCCATTGGAAAAAATAATTAAAACGTAAAAGAAAAGATGCTGTGAATAACAGAAAAGGTAAGCATAAAACTAAAAAAAAAAGAAAGATTAAATAAAAAAAGAGACTGCATAAATAACAGAACAGGCAAGCATGAGAACTTCATTTCAATTCTGCCATTTAAAGACTAAAAAATAAAATAAATAAATAAAGGTTGCCTTCCTCCTTTTAGATAGACGGAAGCTAAGGGCACATTTTGGCATCGTTTTTAACAGGTTCCAAGAGGCATTCTCGATGAACCTAACTAATAATGTGGGAAATTGCTAAGTTCCATCTAACGTTGGAAATCATAGCAAAAAAAATCTAATGTTTGTAGTGTGGTCATGGTGGGATCCATCTGGTGTTGGCAACCATTCTAGTGCCTATCAGTATCTAGAATTAGTATGGAACCCATCTAATGTTAAAATCACCACTAGGCCCATTTAATACTGGTAATCAAGGAAGGACCCATCGAATCTTGAAAAAATTGCATTACAATCCATCTAATTGTAACAATCAAAACCCAGATATGTATCTAGAGATAAATAAGGTCTTTCCCCTCTATAGAAATGAAATAATTAGCAACCATTTCTCTAGCTATATGCATTTCGCTTCAGGTTCAATATAGCAGAATCAGAGGGTGTATCAGATGGCTAGAAAAATTATATGCATATACATCTGTGTTGCTACAATACGTATCAGATTGGAGGAGCAAAATTTTCAAGTACAAAATATCTGGAAAAATATCCAATGAAATTTTTTAGATCTTGATTTTATTTTACTTTTCCATATTTACATTCTCAAGTAATATATGGGGCGTATAAATTCACAATCTGATCAAACTATTAAATATGTAGTAAATTCACAACCTGATCAGAGTACTAAATATGTTGAATTCAGTCATTTCATACACTTTATTAGCCGGAATTTTACATAAAATTACAGCTAGAAGTAAAATACATGTAAATTGTGTCTTATTTCATTTTAATGGCAAACTAAGGAGTAAATAATTTATAGCTCATAAGTTATAATATAAGCATGGCTATGATGTGTACATCATGTAAAGATTGAAGAACAAACCAAAACCTGTAAACCATGTAATAGAATTCGAACATAAATTCGATAAATTTTGAAAAAAAAATGTAATAAAAACCAAAAATTTCAAAAATAGATATAAAGAATTATAAATGGCTCAAATTGCATAGATCTTAGCTATTCATAGCTATTAGTTGTATATTTAAGTTAAAAAAAATCAAAATAAGATAAAAATACATCAACTCGCACAGATCGTAACCAGTAAAAGACATTTTTGCTATATTTAAGTTTAAAAAAGCATTTTTTTTTTTAATAATGGTGGGTGTCCCAGCCCTTTGGGCCAGAATAATCCCTACAGGGCCCAAGGGGAGTGATGCAGCGTAGATCTCATGGCCACATGTGTAGGGCCCACTTAGATTTAGGATATTTTATTAACTAATTATATGTCATTAGTTTCTGATTTTATTTAGATTTCCAATTTCTTTGGTTTCCTAGTTTAATTAGGTTTCTTAGGGCTTCTTTTACTATTTATATGGCATTGTACAAGATTATTTTTAGAGTTGTTGATTAATGAAATTGGGTTTTCCCATTGAGGTGCGTCATCGTTTATTATCTCTGCGGAGATTTATTGTGTCTTCGGACACGTGCTTTGGCACCTATTGTGCTTTTAGCACTTCCCACGCAAGCCTTACCCTAGGGCCTGCATCAATTGGTATCAGAGCCGAACGATCCCCGATCGTTGGCGTGTTACCCCTATCCTTCATTCCGTTCATCATCCCATAACCTCCCTGCCATCCATACCAGCCGAACCCACCCAGCGAATCCCCACACAATCACCCGTCCACCATCCACCAGCAAACCCATCCATCCATCGCTCCAGTGTTCTGCAAATCCCCAGCCCTAGCCGCTGCCAAAAACTCATCTCAACCCATTCGACAGATCTTTGCCAAACCCAAAACCCATCTCTCCACCAAATCCGCAGCAACCAGATCCATCCCAGCCAACCAGGAGTTCCATACCACTTCCGCTCTCCCCTTCCAGCGACACAACCCCCTGGCGATCCTCTCAGCCTTCCCAAATCCCCATCTTCTCCACCATCCAAAAAAAAAAAACCAATCTTGCACACTCCAAACCCCTGCCAATCTCCAAACTCCAAACCCCTGCAGACCCTCTCAGCCTGCCCAAACCCCCATCTTCTCCACTGCTCCACAAAACTCTAGCCCGACCTTCTGCCTGTACCCCACACCCACTCGCCGTCCACGCACGAGTAGAAAAGAAGAACGCAAAGGCCGAGAAGAAGCATAAGAGAAGAAGGGAAGAATAAGCATACCGTTCACCAGCGCCAGCCATCGATCTCGCTGGAACTCCGCCGCACCTCTCCATCGCCAAAGCCAGAGACCTGCCCCAATTTATCCCTTCGTTGGAACAACAGGGAAGGGTTTCAAACCCCTTTTTCTCTTCTTCTTTTTTTTGGCGTGGGACACAAGGCAAAACAGAGGCAGGTATGTTCAGGTCAAGTTAAAGAAAATCAAGTTCGGGTCAGGTCAATTCCGACCCACTTCTAGTATCGACCTAGCAACACCACTTATAATATCAGCAGAGAAATCAAGGGCCCAGATTTGACCAAGATCAATAGTTGGGTCTTCCTTTTGCGGTATCAGAGACATCCACAGTTGGATTTCAGATCCGTTTTCGCCAGCGTGCTCGTAGATAGCAGATCTACAGAAAGGGTCAGTCCATTCACACATCCAATATGAAATTTCATATCAGTAGATTTTACAATAATATTCAAAGACTCAAATATGCGACTAAATATGGCATATGGTATTTTGACAATGAAGTCTATTTTTGATCTTTTCTTGATTTGAGACAAGGAGAATTATCTGTTCTTGACTATGGTGACATGTTTGCATGGCTCCAAGACAAGTGTATTTTAGAAGATGATGAAGAACATGATTTCGTTAGTTTTGTAAGAGGCTTGAGACCGGACATAGTGGAGACAATGTGTGACTGCAAGACCATTCATGAGGAATATTGGAAAGCAATTCGTGTGGAGCGCATGCTTAAAAGGTCTAGTTTAGTGGAAGTTACGTCTCAAGAAGAAAAGCCGCCACACATGACAGACTGTGTTGAGGGACCAGTGCCAGCGGATATGCAGACCGATCAGCTAGAGTTCAACACCGAAGATTCCACATCTATAGTTGGCCTTGAAATTTCTTCTTTGAGTACTAATAATCCCGACGTGCAAACACCAAGCGATGAAGAGCCAGTTGTTGAAATTACCCACATTAATTTTGTCTTTGGGGATCAACAATATCAATTAAGAGATGACCAGCAGATAGTCAGAGATTATAATTTGATAGTGCATGTTCTACAAGTAAGCCATCCAACGATTCAATTGCATATCAACATAAAATTCAGCCATCAAAAGCAATTATGCGTGAAGGTGTACATGGAAGCTGCAGATGGACCAACGAATCGCAAATTCATCAGATTGATCTTTGATCCAGGTGGACATTTTCCTAACTCGATGTCGAGTTCTTTTCAAGTGGGGGAGAATGATGCAGCGTAGATCTCATGGCCACATGTGTAGGGCCCACTTAGATTTAGGATATTTTATTAACTAATTATATGTCATTAGTTTCTAATTTTATTTAGATTTCCAATTAATTTAGTTTCCTAGTTTAATTAGGTTTCTTAGGGCTTAAGTCTTCTTTTACTATTTATATGGCATTGTACAAGATTACTTTTAGAGTTGTTGATTAATGAAATTGAATTTTCCCATTGAGGTGCGTCCTTGTTTATTATCTCAGCGGATATTTATTGTGTCTTCGGACACGTGCTTTGGCACCCATTGTGCTTTTAGCACTTCCCACGCAAGCCTTAACCCTAGGGCCTGCATCAGGGAGCCCCCAAGAAACACTGGCCAAGCGGCCATTTCCATCAGACATGCTGCAGATCCAATAACGTCCCACATCAACCAGTTTCAGGTGTAAATACAGTTACTTTAGACAAAATCACAATGTGGTGTTTGGAGTCGGTCAAACAATAATGGACGGAAATGGTAGATATTGTCAATCTACAAAGAAGTTTGATGATTAACGTACCCTGATAGGCCTCTCAACTTTATTTCGTTCATCATCAAGATATTGTCGAACAAGCCTTGATACAGTTACTTGCAGGTTTTTCTCTTTCAGACAACACGTTGCCTGAATAGGGAGAATCCGATGACACCAGCTGCATCAAAGAAACCTAATATCACTTAAAATGCATGATTAATTTTTCAACACATGTATACAGAGACAACAAGAAGAGATGCTTTTTGTTCAAAAACAACGGGAAAGAAAAGGAAAATCAAATGACCAAAAAAAAGAACAATAACAAAGCTTTAAACTCACAGTGGTGGTTTGAGGCCTCCAGAACTCAAAGACTCAAAAATATTTGACAAGATATTGATGGTATCCAAGCAACCATTCCTGGGGAAAGTAAAGAGAAGTAACCCGCTCCTAGTGAGCTTCACTAATGACAGAGAACCACCACTTTCTGCATCCACGTCTGCATCAGTAGATGATACAGTGGTCCCTTCACTAATTTCACCTGGTTTCAGAGATTACTAGTAAGCTTACATGCCTGCAGCATATCTGTTAATAATATCTCAAACTAGTAAGCATTAATACAATATGAAAATATGTTGGTCCCAGACACAGAAAGCTTGAATCCTATCAAGACTCACATGTTACCCTTTCGCAAAGGAAAACTTTGTAGCAAGTTAGCAACTCATCCACCATACAGGTGGCATAAATGTTTGCCAATCCAGACCCACCAAATCATGGGCCCCATCATGGATAGCTTACAGCCCCTGAAAACAAGTAACTAGATAACAGGTAACCTCGTAATTGGTCAAATGTACAGTCAGGGAGAAACAATCAGTTGTTGATGCAGGACAGACCCATGGTCTACATGGGTCGACCCGCCAATGGGCCCAGCCCATCCATCTCAACCAGTTCATTGGGCCCAGCCCACCTACCAGTCCATTTATTTTCATGTTTTAGGTTATTAGAGTTATATTTTATGTTATTTATGATTTATGTTAGATGTTTTAATCCTGGCCATCAATGTGTTTGGATGGCTTAGATTAGTTTTAGGTTTTATTGTTTTCCTATATAAGTGATGTAAAGCCTCTTGGCTTAGTTAGTTGATGAGTAATGATTTTTTTTTCCAATGATTTTGGGGATTCCCACATAAGGCCAATTATCAGGTGAAAGCCTGACCTATCCTTCCACCCTTCATTTCTGATCCCTCCGTCTCTTCCCACCCCGCACCTGGTGCCCCGCTCCGCATCAGTTCTTTTCTTTTTTTTTAATGGTAATCAGACAGGTAAAATGACAGTACAATCAGCCTGATTTTGGAGCTACAGGCTACAGTACAACCATAATGAGACCCAAGTTTATAAGCCTGAGGTTCTGAATGGTGTCCACACATGCCATATGCATGATGCATAAGTTACCACTGAATTTTGTTTGGCAAAAGACTAGCATATAAATGCAGACCATAATCCCCAAAAATAGACTAAATTTAGTTCCTATATCTACAAAATCATCAAATGAAGACTAGCATTAAAAGATAAAAGAATAAGAATGAAAAAGCATCACCTGAAGCCCCTGATATACCAGCCTCCTTACAATATTCCCTCTTGATATCTTCCCCATTTTCTTCCTCATGGCAGGTTTTCCTTTTCTTTGTAGCAAGAATTGCATCAGGTGAGTCTGATCTTTTAGAGTCACCACAACTAAAAGAGCCGATGTACTACACCAAATCAAAAGAAGAATTATGGGAATCATTGTTTGAACAACTACCTGGTATTTAAAGAGGCAGAATTATCAAATCCTTAACCCAAATATATGGTTGGTAGGTGTTGAGTGCGTATGAGTCGCGCCCATGGTCCAATGCGATTTGGAGAGCACCAGAGTTGATAAACATGCCAAAAATCTCCTCAATGCAAAGAAACTAACCCATCAATTGATGGCTTTTAAGTAGACTTAAGAAAGAATGGGAAAAAATCATGGCTGGGATCAACTGATTTGTGAATTGTTTCTTAAAAGGACCTTCTCAATGATCACTTTTCTTTTTTTATTGGTAAATGTGACTTGAACCCAAAACTTTAGGGTTGCAATAGTGAGCACCCTCCTGTACCATGAGCTTTTGTCAACAAATCACTAAATCAGTACCTTTTTTATTGGTAATGTGACTTGAACCGACAACCTCTAGGTTGCAACAGTGAGCACCTTCTACTGTGCCATGGGCTCGTCATCAATCACTGTTGTTGAAGATCGTTGACATTGCATCAAAATCAAGCATGACTATTCCAACATTTTGGGAGGTCAGTTGCAAACTGCACCACGCTTCTATAACACTAGGAAGAAAGCTTCGTTTGAGAGAGAAGAAGACACAGGAAAAGTTTGACAGCACAATTAAATCTAAAATTGGTATCTGACCAGCACCAATACTACTCTCCCACTCAGCTGAGTTGAGTGCGACTTGACTGAGTTATATAAACTCAGGAAATACTAGCACCAGGACAACTCAACCAAATGGCATGCGAATCAACCGGGAAATAAAACCATGTTTGATAGAGACATTCTGAAATGCTTGTTTGAGGGATACATTAAAAGGCAACCTGAGGCCCCTCAATTTTTCTTTATAGAAGATTTGCATATATTGTGACAGAGCATAGCTTCAAATCCTGCTACCAATTAATCATAATTATCAAGGTTGTGGCCACCAAATGGACACTTAACCACCATAACCTTACAACTATCGATGGGCCTGTCCAGATCCAGACCTGGCTAGATTAAAAAGGATTGAATTCAGGTCTTGACGACTTGACCTAACATTGATCTTAGTGCCAGCAGCAGGCTATTCCCATTTAGTGAAAACCAGGATCCAAGTCTGCCCAGTGAAGTGTCCATATTCGAATTTGGAGCCAGAAGCAGTTCAGATCAATAGCACTTTGGGTTGGTCAGGCCACATTAGGGCGGGTTGAAGGTGCCTATGCTCGGGTTGGCTCTAACCCGATCTAATCTAACCTGAATTACAGCCCTATTCATTAGAACACATGGTAGAGTTTGCGGGGTCCGCTAGCCCAACCAGATACAAGAGTGCTTTGGGATCAAGCAATATGAAAAGAATCGGGTCTATTGGATTTGGATGTCTTAGCTATCTGAAGTAAGGCCCTAAACTCCAGTTTGACCTCTTAGATTGCACAGAAGGGACATCCACTAGATTTGTTTCCCACCTAGCTAGATCCCATAGCCCTCTTGGATCTAGGATGGCCAGTGGCCCCCATGGCCCATACACTCTGCCACATATGATAGAGAGTGACACATTGTGGCTGTTGGAGCTGGATATTGAGTCGGATGCTATGACATTTGTGGGATCCAACTTTGGGTGAATACAGGGCAAAATCAACTCTATTGAGAACTATTTTCACAGTCAAATTGACCGCGTAAGAAAAAAAGGGAAAAAAAAAAAGTGGCTTGGGTCATTTTATATTTAAGTAAGTATCCTAGTTGCCGTTGGGGATGGATCAAAAGTTGGGTCGGGAGACGTCTCCTTATCTGAGGGCTGAATAATGATCTGGTTGTGATGATGATTATCAATGGCTTTCGTGAGAATCTGAGGCCTTGAGTTTGCATCTGTCTTGTCTGAGTCTTTGTGACAGGCTTTCTGAACCCACTCTTTTGTTGAGGTTTTTTCTCTTTTTTCCATAGGTTGAAGACGACGTCTGCAACTTTCACTGTCATGGCCTCGAAGCATGCAGTGGGAACAAAAATCTCTTTTTTTTTAATATAAACTTGTATTGATCTAAGACTTCACGGCACAAAAGAGATATACTGGGAAGCAAAGAAAAATACCAAAGAACAAAGACACACACACACACACACACACACACACACAAAAAAAAGTACGAAAAGTAAGCCTAACAAAACAGCCCTATACAAAAAGGCAACCAAAAAACCTCCCAAGAAGTTAAGATATCACCTCCCTCCATTTGAGAAGGTTAATGTCTATAGGCAGACCCCAAAACTCTTGAAGAATAGACACCCAAGAGGCAGCCATAAATCTGGACCTGGAGATAACAACATAGGACGGAGAAGATTTTTCTTGGAAACATCTAGAATTTCTTTCCTTCCGGATAGGTTACAAAAAACAGAACCACGCCATAGCATTTTCCTTTTGTGGGAACCAAACATAAACTTCCAAGATCCAAAGAGGTCTTAAATGGATGAAGGGAGAATCTAGGACAGATCGAAGGACTGGAGGAGGGAGTTCTAGATGTCAGAAGCCATTGGACAATGCAGGAGAAGGTGGATGACTTTTTTTTCATCTGACAGACAAAGGGGGCAAGCATTAACCACTATCACATTGCGACGACGAAGATTGTTGAAGGTGAGGATATGACCTTGAAGCACCAGCCAAGCGAAAGCCAACACCCTAGGAGGCACTTTGGATTTCCATAAAAAGTCATAATGACTGTTAGGGGAGGGAGCATCCCTCGCCCCCCTCTCCTTCCCTCCCCTCCTTCAGGAAGCTCTCTCTCCTCATCCTCTTGTAAATGCCTTCTAAAAATTGGGGTCCATACAGTATGATCATTAATCCTTTCCATGTAATCTTTGACTTTGGCCAATTAATTTGAGGCACATCTGAAGAGAGAAGGGAACTCCTCCGCAAGAGGTCTATCCCCGTCCCAGACATCCAGCCAAGAAGAGAGGTCTTCCTCTGAGCCAACCTTATATCTAACATGAGCTGCGAAGAGGTCCTTAACCGAGATAATACCTCTCCATAGACCAAAGAATCTGTATGACGGCCCTGAGACATCCCAACCATGTCTTCTTACTCTATATTTGGCCAGGACAAGTTGCCTCCATAGACTATTTGAATGCTCTCCTATCCTCCACAACCATTTCCCCAATATGGCTCTTTAAGTTTAATATTTTCTAACCTTATATTTTTCCAAAAGAAAATAGGCAAAACGGGATGCTAAAGCAGCCGAAATGTTCTAATGTGGAATCTAACAAAAATGAGGTCTAAAACGAAATTGAAAGCTTAGGCTCTAATTTCTCATCGTCCCACTTGGATTCAAGCCTGATATGGGTCTTTAAGTGAGTTCTCTTTCCTGGGTATTTTAGGGAGTGTTTAAGAGAGTTTCAAAAATAAGGTCTTGCATGTTGGCGGTAGCCAATATCAAAATGTTAGGTAATCTTTTCAACTCTCTTTTGTAGTACTCTATAGTCTCTATTGGCATAGTGGAAGTATTTATCCAGATTGTCCATGGATCTACCTTCTGGACCGGTGAACCACGTAAATCTCTTTGTATTGTGTGGTTTGTGTACTCTTTCTATTTATTATCCACAATATTGCATCGATTGAATTTATATGGAGCGTTGTCAGAATTGCATGTTTATGCAAATTGGAAACCAGTTGATTCAGGGAAGAAGCCGTATTCCAAACATCTAGAGGCTGGAAGTTCATAATCGGCATACCTAAATGTAGCTCATTGGGTGAGAAATTCCAGTTCCTGTTACTAATTAAAATGATCCAGATTTGCATTATTAACACCAAGCATAAAATCACTTATAAGTTTCTGAATCTAATTGGCAAGCTAAAGTGCATCATAAGCCACATGAACATACAATTCAAAGTAACAAGTAGCATCTGAGATCCTGATGTTCAGTAAAAGAATACTAGTCAATTCTAACCTTCTCAAGGATGGAAATGGCTTCTTTTGTCGCACTTTTCTCTCGTTCTGTTGCAAACAAAAGAAAGAGAATTCAATTACCATTATAACCAGATAAAGCTACACATTTAAACAAAACAAAAATCAATTCCATTCAATAACAAAACAGAGTAAAATGCTGCCAAAAAAAAAACCCAAAATAAATAATCAAACCAGGAAAAAGATAAGATATTTTCCACTTTAATCTGACCATCCTATCCATCATTCATCTCCATTTGAATGCTCAACTTCAGCTTTTAACCATTGTTACTTATAATTTTAAATAAAGTTTCCGTTTTAAGGGGCATTTCCACTGATTTCAATTAGATTATAATTGAAAAGGAAAGCCCCCCAACAAGTGAAATGAAATTTAGAACCGAACCCATGTCTCAGATTAATCAAAGATGGAGAAACTGACTAATAGTGCATGTGATTAGAAACCCAGAATGCGAGTGGTGGAGAAGCGAAGAAGGGGCCTTGTAATCAAACCGAGGGATGCTGATAACTGCCGAGTGCTGCTCCCATGGGGCCATGCCTGCTCTTTCTCCTGCTGCTGTTTCTTCCACCATTCTCTCTCTATCGATCGATCGGTCGATATCTGCTTAAAACCCTTCCAAAACCCTAGACCTTACACCAGAATGAAACCTGAATGCCGATAGATTAATACATGCAACAGAAGTCAATAAAAAAAGACCCAATACGAAAACCCAAGGTTACTTAAAGCCCAAAGCAAGATGCATCCAGATCGGGCCCGACCTGGCCCAACTGTTAAACACATCTGTCCTTATTTTATGGGTTGGCCCATTGGACAAGACTGATACTGTCAACTTGAAGATCCTAGGATTGATTCCTGGACATATGTGTGATATCGAGGTGCCGAACAATGCTCTAACGAGCAGCTCATATGTGTATGATATGGTGATGTAAAATAGTGCCCATTTGTTAGCACCGAATTGAATTTTCGGTGACAGAGGTTCGAACAAAGGATTGTTTAGAGGTCATGGAAGAACAATATCAAGGTGGAGATGTAGATCAGAGCTCGACTTTCTTAGAATTAGATTTGCATGGGTGATGATTGTACATTCATTTTGCATTGCCCACCTCAAATCATTTTTCAATAAGGAAAAAATTATTTGATGATTATTTATAGATATTTAATTTTAGTCACTTTTAAAAATATGTTTATTAATTTTTTTTAATTCAATTTCATGTAGACAAATTGGTCCTAAGTAAAGAGGTAAAGTGATTTAAATGTCTGTTGAATTTCAAATAATCCAAGTTTTATTTTTCACTAGGTCATTGTCAAATGCATCTAATCCATAAACTGCTCCTCGGTAGATGTTCTAGACCAGCCCTGATCAGGGCGAGCCATCTTGGGCCGGACTTGGATATATAATTTGGATGTACTAAGATGAAGTGATAGAAAAACCCAAAGCCCAGTCCAGCCCGTATAATATTGAGTGTCTGTGGAACACTTTAAGCATTTTCAAGGCTATTGATTCATTAAACCTTTTCTGTAATAGGCTCTAATTTGACACTTTTCAAATGATTAACCTAAAAATAATGGCACATAGTAAATAGTTTGCATCTTTCAATTTCATCAAAAACAATATTTGGGGTAACAATAACATAAATGATATGGAATGAAGAAAGGAAAATAGAGTAGTGGGAGAATGAACAAGTCTCGAAATAAGTTCAACAACATATATACTTGGCTCCATTTGTTGGAGCCCTCTTATCAAAAGGGCCAAGTCTGGAGAGTGGCCAATAGCCTCCTCTTTGGTAGGATAATAATTGCCGGAAATCAAACCCAAGAAAGCAAGGATCAAATTACTTCTTCATCTTGTTCACACCTTGCCCATCAAAAATAGGGGATGCCAAGTTGCTTGGGAATCTCATTTCTAGCCTTGCTGCTTTTGCTCCCTATGCAAGCAGATCCTCTCCCCATATGATTGTACGTGGGTTTTGGCTCCCTATTTTTGCAGGCTTTCTCTTTATCGGGTGGGTGTTCTCTCTCATTGGTCCCAACTCCCAACACCTAGGCCGGGTAAAAAAAAAAAAAACCTTTCTTCTTTACTATGTACACAGAAATTCAATCATCCTTTTTTCTTTTTTTTTTTACCTAGCTAAGGGTGTTGGAAGTTAACACTGATTAGAGACCCCATCCCTCGGAGTTAAAAACTCGTTGCCTCGACAAAAATCCGTCATTTGAGATACTATGTGCTGTCCTCATAAGAAACTTCACACTTATAGATACTAGCAAAACCCCGCGGATAACCACGAAACCACCAAATGCACAGACTGATATGAATTACTTTTAATAAATTTATTAATTAGTAAACTTGTGAGTCCTTTTTTTTGTTGCCAATTTGATCTTTATGTTTTTTTTCAAATGTTTTATTCTTTAGGTGAGGCATGAGTTAATTAAGAAAGATCAAATGATCATAGACATAACAAATTGACCTGATATATTTAAGTGGGACCAAGATGAATGGGGTCCATCATCTCTATTCTAACTGTTCATAAAATCATATGATGTGGGCTGTGACCCATTAATTGAATGATAAAAATCAAATGATCAAATGATCATAGACCTCTCAAATTGACCAAACCTAACATATTTAAGTGGGACCCCCAAGATGAATGGGGTCCACCATCTATATTCTAACAGCCCATAAAGCCATATTATGCGGGATGGGGCCCATTAATTGATTAAGAAAGATCAAAGGATCAAATAATTGTAGACCTAACAAATTGACCTAATATATTTAAGTGGGACCCAGATGAATGGGGTCCACCATCTTTATTCTAACCGTCCATAAAATCAAATGATGCTAGCCGAGACCCATTAATTGAATGATAAAGATCAAATGATGAAATGATCATAAACCTCTCAAATTGACCAAACCTAGCCTATTTAAGTGGGACCCCAAGATGAATGGGGTCCACTATCTATATTCTAACCGTCCATAAAACCATATGATGCGGGCTGGGACCCATGAATTGCTTGATAAAGATCAAATGATCAAATGATCATAGACCTCACAAATTGACCAACCTAACCTATTTAAGTGGAACCCCCCAGATGAATGGGGTCCACCATCTCTATTCTAACCGTCCATAAAATCATATTATGCGGGAGGGGGCCCATGAATTGATTAAGAAAGATCAAAGGATCAAATGATCGCAAACCTAACAAATTGACCTAATATATTTAAGTGGGACCCAGATGAATGGGGTCCACCATCTTTATTCTAACCGTCCATAAAATCAAATGATGCGGGCCGGGACCCATTAATTGATTAATAAAGATCAAATGATGAAATGATCATAAACCTCTCAAATTGACCAAACCTAGCCAATTTAAGTGGGACCCCTAAGATGAATGGGGTCCACCATCTATATTCTAACTGTCCATAAAACCATATGATGCGGGTTGAGACCCATGAATTGCTTGATAAAGATCAAATGATCATAGACC
The DNA here is from genome assembly GCA_012931725.1 of Litsea cubeba. NCBI lineage: Eukaryota > Viridiplantae > Streptophyta > Magnoliopsida > Laurales > Lauraceae > Litsea > Litsea cubeba. Next base: position 30,879,090 of record CM022949.1, read on the forward strand.
TCACAAATTGACCAAACCTAACCTATTTAAGTGGAACCCCCCAGATGAATGGGGTCCACCATCTTTATTCTAATCGTCCATAAAACCATACTGTGCGAGATGAGACCCATGAATTGATTTAAAAAGATCAAAGGATCAAATGATCGTAGACCTAACAAATTGATCAAATATGTTTAAGTGAGACCCAGATGAATGGGGTCCACCATCTCTATTCTAACCGTCCATAAAATCATATGATGCGGGCCGGGACCCATGAATTAATTGATAAAGTTCAAATGATCATAGATCTCATAAATTGACCAAACCTAATTTATTTACGTGGGACCCCAAAGATGAATGGAGTCCACCATCTATATTGTAACCGTTCATAAAACCATATGATGCAGGCTGCGACCCATGAATTGCTTGATAAAGGTCAAAGGATCAAATGATCATAGACCTCACAAATTGACCAAACCTAACCTATTTAAGTGAAACCCCCCAAATGAATGGGGTCCACCATCTCTATTTTAACCATCTCTATTCTAACCGTCCATAAAATCATATTATGCGGGATGGGACCCATGAATTGATTAAGAAAGATCAAAGGATCATAGACCTAACAAATTGAACAAATATTTTTAAGTGGGACCCAAATGAATGGGTTTCACCATTTTTATTCTAACCGTCCATAAAATCAAATGATGCGGGCCGGGACCCATGAATTGATTGATATAAATTTAGCACATCTGGTGTGTTGGCTTATTTAGGGATCTCATGGAGAGATTTTAGGCTTTTGATTGGAAGATGATTCTTGATGGAGAGATTTTAGGTATTTTAAGTGTGTAATAGATATAGAGATTTTAGGGATAAGGGCAACTCCGGAAATGACATTGCAAAAAATTTGAGGTTGCGCCACGTGTCTTTATGTGAGGAAGTGTATACATCCCTTTAGTAATACTAGCGCTTTGGGGCCCGCGCCCAACGCGGGCCTTTAATTCATCGAAGTAGACACCGAGTAAACATACAAACTACATTTAATACAATTGTATACGAAATTCAAGATTGGTCACCATCTTTTGGAGAACTCCATATACGTTTATGCCTTCCAATTCTCATGTGGCGTCGATATTTGTAAGAGAAAGGCAAATATTTTAAAATGATCTTATATTTAAATCTAAATCAATTGTGAAAAGGAAAACATCGAATAATGTTCGAGTCAAACATACCGTTTATTTTATGGTATGAGTGGTGACAATGGTAGAGATTTTTATTCTATGTAATATATCATAGGATGCAGTCGGAGAGGAGGCTGATGTTGACGCTCGAATCTGCAATGGAATAACTAAAATTTCTATTTCCATAAACCATGTATGAATATTATATGAAACTTATAAGAATGAAAAAGAGAAAGCAAAATGATGAGTAGAAATAAGAAATAAAATTATTTAAAAGGAGATATTTCATAGATTTATTAAATAGAATTAGTATATAAAAAAGCATATAAATGAACTATGATATGAAGGGCCAATGGATTAAAATAAAATATGAATAATGTTTATAAGTCTTCATCAATCAATTTATGATATTTCTTTTGTCCATCAACTCATTCGATTCGTGCAGTTGTTTCACCCTATCCACTTGTTTCATTTATTTCACTTGTCTCATCTCTTGAACTTGTTTCAGCACAATGACTTGTCCCGGAGGCTAATATTTTGTCAGCAACTGCACTTGTCTCAGCATCCGCGCTTGTATCAGCACATTGACTTGTCCTAGCATTTAATATTTTGTCAGCAACTGCACTTGTCTCAGCACATGCGCTTGTCTCAGCAATATTATTTCTATTTTTTATTGCTTCCAAATTATTTGCTCCAACATCTTCACTTGTCCTAATTTCTTGCTTGTTTGATACTGCATGTTCAATTTTCACATGATTTAGGAATTGTTAATGGTATTTCATAGAATAGTGTTGAAGATGTTTTAATAAGACTTACATTTTTCAATTTCTGCCAACAAAAATTCAGATTCTTTTTTGTAATATGTTTCTTCTATTTTCTTGACCGTGATTCCACTTTCAAATGTCAGTCTGTTCATACTTGAGTCTATTTTTATATGAAATAAATATTGTTTCCACAATGCCTTTTTTATTTCAGTTGCCAAAAGATCATACCAATTAATCTGCAAAATAGTTTAAAAGTTAATGTATACATATACATAGATAATGTTTATATATAGAAACATTTAAAGTAAAGAGATAATTTTAAAAATACCTTATCCGCATAGTCTTTATATGCTTCTTCAGTTGCATTTATGAAATCCTTTAGTATTTAATCATGCATAAAATAAAGTTGCTTGCTTGGTGTGATCCTCGACTGTTATAGTTGCAATGTATCTGAGAATATAAAAAGGAACATTAAAATTAATTGTGTCATAATATTTTCAGGATGTAGATATGTTATTATTTTAATGTATTATATATGTACCTCATCTTTGTTGGTATCGTTGAATCATTACAACGAACACATTTACCATTGTTGACACTTTCATAAATTTTCTTATCACATTTACTGCAGGAAAGTTGTGCCAAAGGGGTTTCCATATGTAACATTACAACTGTGGCCTTTATTGCAACATATTTTACCTGTATTTTTATAAAAGAAAAATAAAAGTTACTATGCACTTCATACTATTCAAAATTATTTTTATCAATTAAGTGAAGATGTAGTTGAGTTTAACTTTACCTCATTGACACCATTTTTCAATAATAAAAATAACTCCTGTAATGACAATCTGATAGAGCTTGAGTCATTTAACAATGAAAGCTCATTACTGTAATTCAACGTTTCACAATGATGTTAGTATTAACAAATAGAGATTAAAAGTTAGTAATGAAAAAGTTAATCGCTTACCATAAAAGCAAACGTCGTGCCAATGGAATATTAGGGTTGATTTGTAACTTTGTTGCAGTTGATGGACTGAGATAAATGTTTCCTGCACAGAACTCATGAAGTTTGTATCAGTTGCATATAAAATTAATAAAAATCATTAATGATAAAATTTTTTTTTTTTACCATTGTATTGCTTAACCATTATAGATGTTGCTATAATAACTCGGCCTATACTTGAATTTAAGGAGTAAAAATTGTCTAAAGCAAAGTTTCCCCATAAAGTAAGATTCATCATCTTGCGACTACAAAAGCAAAATATATGAGATTAATAATGAATCTATTCGTTATGAAATATATAAATAATTTAGTACAATTGAATTTAAAATACCTTTCATCACATAGTGTGATATCTAACTTCGCAAGCTCCGTTTGATCTTGTTTTCTAATGTATGATATGCCACTTATATCTTCAATAACTCCAATGACGTCTGTATCATATTAATGCAAGTGAATAAAGTTTTGAAGAGATTTGTAACTTTAAGAATATAAATGGTTATGAGAGTTGTAATACCTTGCAGATACTTAAATCTGTTGAGAAATAAAGGCATTTTATATAGTGAAATGAAGCAATACACGTAGTGAGGAATATCACATGTATCTGTTATTTGTGAAACAACTGCATCTCTTGCTAATGATAGTTGATATTGATGAGGGGCAACATTATATGTATCTGGTGCTTCTTTGACTCTCACATTTCTAATAGTATAACAATTTCCTTCCTTTATATCATCTCCAAATTTTGGTATCTCATCATTGAACAGTGTGAGAAGTATTTGATCTCCCTGGAAGTTAAAAATCGAAGAAAATAAATATAACTGACATGTATTCAAAAATCATTTTAAAATAAAATTGTATTTAAATTTAAAAGGTCACCTTTATATCAATAAGGATTAATTTATTGATTCGCCCTGAACCTTTAGCATTGTTGTACTGTCTATCTTCAATTATTCTGCTTACTCTCACTTTAATGCACCATCTGTCATTATAAGGATGCAGCTCCTCGAGACGATGAAATCTGGTGGACGTCATTGATGATTCCTTGATAATCTAAAGATGAAAATTTCAAATTATTGTTAGTCTCATATTTATTTCAATTCTGATAGTGGTCATTTTTTAATAGCATTGATAGATGTTTAAGCATATGAGATTGTTGCATAAAAACTATTTATAGTAAAATGCAATGAGGAATTTGTAGCACAACTCATCCAAATTACATCAGTTTTATTGAGAAGATGATGAATTGTTTATACCTCTAAGAGTAATTTGTGCAATGGCTCTTCACTTCATTCAAGACTTCTTTGTATACAACATTTTTAGTATATCCAATTGGAATGGTAGCATTCCTCTTCAGTAAGATTTTTAGCCCTGATTTATCCGTCACTCTAGATAGAGCAACATAAAGCTGTCCATGCGAGAAAACAGGCTTTGGGAGATAAAGGCCAATTTTTTACAGGGTTTGCCCTTGACTTTTGTTTATTGTCATTGCAAACGCCAATTTAATTGGAAACTGTCTTCTTTTAAGTATGAATGGCAAATCTGTTTCAGCAGTTGACATCACTATTCGTGGAATGAATACACGCTCGCCCACATTTGTCCCCGTGACCACATCTGCTTCTATTGTTCGTTGTCCCAATCTACTGATAATTAATCTCGTTCCATTGCATAATCCGATAGATTGATCCAAATTACGTAAAAGCATAATTGGGGAACCCACTCTTAGTTCTAATGAATGATTTGGCAATCCTGCAAATTTAAGAGTGTTTAAGTACTCTGTGGTGTATAACATATCCTGACTGGTTTCTCTGCCCTCAACCTCAACCATTGTATCTGCACTTAGATATGTCTTCTTATGAAGCTCATCAGAAAGCATATTAAGAATTTCATCATTAATCTTGTCAACATAGTCATTCAATGGAGTCAATATTGCTCTGTTTCTAAAATATGAATGATTCTTGATATTGAGATTTAAGTTATCATAGACAAAGTTGATTAAGGGCGAAATGGCATCATCATCAGCATCTATTCGTAATTCAGTTGGAATCTGAATCCAATCATCATCTGAATCCATGTTGGTACACAGAGTATTGCAATCTCCATCTCCTATTTTCAATACCCAGCTCGCAAAGTTTGCATTGTCATCATTATTAGATAAATTTTGTAGACGCATGTTCTCCATAAGGTTTAAAAACTTCACAGTACTTTCAAATTTCAGATCTTGTTAATGAAGCAGCTACTATATCTTCTCTTTTCCCCCTTTTAACAACAGGCAAAATCTGTCTAAAGTCACATCCCAATGCAACAGTTAGGCCACCAAATATTTTCTTTTTGCCAGTATTATCAGCAGCACTCACTATGTCACGTAGAGTCCTGTCGACCGCATCAAATGCATTCTTATGCATCATAGGTGCTTCATCCCATATGATCAAAGATGTTTTTTGAATCACCTTGGCCAAATTTGATTTTTTGCCAATAGCACAACATGATGCTTCATGAGTCTGTAATGGTATCTTAAAGCGCGAATGTGCAGTCCGGCCACCTGGTAACAACAAAGATGCGATTCCCGATGATGCTACTGCTAAAACAATTTTTCCTTCACTTCGGAGTTTTGTAATTATTGTTTTCCATAAGAATGTTTTTCCCGTTCCACCACTGCCATTGACAAAGAAAACTCCGCCTTTTCCATTGAGACATGAATCAATGATTTTGTCGAAGACTATGTTTTGTTGCAGATTTAGTCTCGAATGTAAGACATTAAATTCAGATGCAAGATCGTCGATATTGTATGACATTTCTTCGTATAGCAGGTTGTTTGATAAAAAATCATCATGTTCATATTGTGGAAATGGCATATCCTGAAACTCTTTTAATGATCTACCATTTTTATTTAGGATTGACTCAATCTCTATAAGTGTTTGATTTTGTATATCATGGTCTGATAAATTGAGACTAATTGATCTTTCATGCCTACGTAGCCTCATCTCTATATCATCAGAAAGTGAGTTCCAATGTTTGTTCCATACATGCAATGGATTTGATACTTCACAGAACATAAGCATCTCTGCAAACATATTTCTCAATTGATGTGCTGTCGCCCACTGTGATGTCTCTGTTAATGCAATGTCCCACTCGTTGTCATCATCTAATAAGCCAAGTGCTATGCATGCTGATTTAAAAGAAGTGTGTGTCTCTCCATCCACAGTTCTTAAATCTCCATACGATGTGGCACCTCTTATTATATGAAGCAACATTCTTAAATAATATCTCTCACCTGACGTCGGATGCGCATAATATAACCTTCCAATGCATCTTCCATGTTTCCTTCTGCTCCACACCTTTTGAGTGCTTTTCCAAGTCCAGTTTGTTGGAAAGTCAACATATCTTAAATCTCTTGCATCAGGATATTGACGATTTGTTTCAAACCACTGAGTGAACATAGTAATTTCTATTGCAGGTCTATTTAGCACAGATGTCAAACTGTCATAATCGTTGAAAACAACGATTTGTTGATTTTCAGATGATATTGTAACGCTCAACCGATGGATTTTTACTGTGAAGGTTGTATTCAAAAATTCTCCAGTATGCTTCTGGAGCTGAAACATAACGACAATCAAAGTATTGTTTGATTTCATCAATTAAACCTGTTGATATCTCATTCGGCCGTCGCATCTGGTGACTGTGTGCTTTCCTCGATAACGATAGTTGCTCTATCTGGGCCTTTGTGAATATATTGTATAAATACTTAATGACTCGTATTTGGCTACAAATCTCAATGTTTAGATGTGCATTATATTTTCTTGACAAAAAAGGATTGTAGGGAACTACCCATCTATTATCTAGTTCAACATATCCTATTTTGACCGTCCTTCCATCATTTCTCCGCCTGTATGTCGGATAACCAGTATTGTCAAGTGAGGTTTGTTGTTGAAACGTTTTGGAATATTTTTTGCTGCATTTACCGTCAACCATACATGGAGAATTTGGATTTAGCGGACCACATGGCCCATGCATCATACAACGCTTGATTGTTTCATATAGCTCTGGATCCGTGTCAAGATCCGGAATTTCGGCTTGAGACCACATCATCTATTTCTTCAGTTGTAGATATCTTATCACATTTATCAAGTGTTATCAATATATGTGCATGCGGAAGGTCCCTCTTTTGAAACTCAATGGCGTATATATCTGTGAACGAAATAATGATATACTTTAGTAATAGAATTGAGAAATAAAAAATGAGTTATTTTGCATTGGAAAAATAATTTACCTGCAATAACTCTACCGAAAAGCTTTTTATCCTTTACCTCTTCCATTAATTCTTTTAATTTTATATGGAATACCCTATCAACAATGTCAGGACGATCTTCTGCTTTTTGACCTGGGAATAAGTCTAAAAAGTGTTGGATTTCCTTCCATCTTGGATTGCATGTAAATGTTAAAAAAATATCTGGGCATCCGGCCCAACGGCATATCGCCATTGCATCTTAATACTGTTGAATCATGTACGCGGGCTTCCTGTAAATGAAGAAGGTAATATGTAGCGTTGACCAATTACTGATGCTCTTGTATCTCCTTGAACTACTGCATCTGAGACACCTTGAAAAAAATCATATCTAAATGTACTCTGGTTATTTCTGACATATTTTGCTCTATATTGCTCAATACATGCATATGCGTCCACAATGAACTGGTGGAAGAGTCTTCCAGATAATAAAATCGTCTTTCCTTCATCATTCCTTTGCTGTAACCTGTAACAATAGTACTCTCTCATTGACACATTAGATTTTGACAATCGTGAAGGCTGATTATATAATATGTTGGCATGCCATCCATCTTATCCATATGGAAATAGCAATGAGTATTGCAATGCCATATAACTTGGATGTAGTTCGCTTATTCTTTGTAAAGATCCTGAGACAGTTTCTAAGATGATATCTCGATTATTATTTTCTGAAGATCCTTCACCAATTAATAATGCAGCTACTTCATTTGATGTTGGACGAATTATATTGGCCTTGGATCCTTATATCTATCATATAGTATTCTCATCTTTAGATCTCGTGGATATTCACGTCCAAATCTATTT